>JAYJMH010030955.1:0-17085 GCA_036873815.1 Phacellophora camtschatica
CCTTTTGCCTTTGCCTGGAATTACAGAGAGTTAGCAGCTCTCCTCACACTTTCGCAGCAAGTATGACCTTGGTGGGAATCGAACCCACGACCCAGCAATCATGAGCACGGCGCATTAACCACTAGGCCATGCTTGCATATAACCCCGGGAAGGGCAATATGGTCAATTGAAAAAGAACACAAAACGTCATATTTTCAGGGGGTAAATGCAGACGAAATCTTACATAAAAATCATGTTAATTTTGAAATAAATCTGTTCGTGAAGGGGTTAACGACGTTGTAGAGTTTTAGCCAACCTCCTGTTTATCTCTGTATGCTAATCAAGGAAAAAATGATAACAAAACCAACAAAATCATACCTATGATAGCCCTCTTTCTTTCTGTTTCGGCCTCTTTCTCTACAACCTTCTGATGCTGAGTTGAAATCATTAATTTCGTCTTCTCTCCTTCCCTATAAATTGAGATCAACGATTAGACTGGCTAAACACTCCGTCTGTTGCTACATATCAGTTCGGGGAGCGATACAGAGGCTGTGTAGCTAGTCTAATTAACAATCATCAATTTTGAGATAGATGAAAACAAAAAAGAAAAACGATAGGCTATTGTTAAGTAGCAATCTGTATATTTGCAGATAACTATCTCTAGAAAATATAGAAAGGAACATATCTCATTTAACTGAAAAACAACATGAATCTAGCATAACGTGACTGTTTACCACGAGCAGCCATCTGGACTGTCCTTGTATTCAGTTCCTCTTTGATTGGTAATACATACCAGAAAAGTTGATATAGTTGGCCATCGTTTTAGGAAAAATGCTACCTCAGCAAACATTTCCATTATTCTTTATTGTTTAACTCAGCGTTGTTTCAAGAAAAAGTTTTAGTTCACCAATCAAAGCACTCAATTTATAACTTCTGCAATCTGATTGGTGCGATGAAACAATGAGATGTTATTGTAGTGCATAAATATTTAATAAAATACTCACATTAATTCGTAATTCCTTCTGATTGCTTCTGGAATTTTTGGCTTAGTAACTCGTACGGCCTAATACACAATAATAACCATTTAGAAGTCTCAATGTAAAAAGTCATGAAAACTCTACATAATACAAAATTTTTTTAAGTTTAAACTCTGGGTAATAACGATTTCTATTATTATTTAACAATTTAATCTTGCAATGAAATGGCAGCATGTCCAAATCCACACATCAAAAACTCTTTACAAATAACAACAGTTGATAATTTAAATAAGGGAATAATCAAGATAAGACAATTTGATAAAAAGTAGACACCCACCTGGATATTCAAACCAGGAGCCATATCTGTGAGGTCCACTTGCAGTGCCTTCTTCAGGTTTTCATCAATCTGATCTATTTATTGAATTTAGTACAATGTTAATATATAATTTATAGGGTAAATTTGTAATTGCTCCTATTTAAAAAAAATCTGGCACAGCGTGCTAGTTCGATGAAAGCAATTAGATAAAACTAAAAATTACATTAAGAACTTTTAAAAAACTTACCAAAAAGGTCTATGTAGATTTCTTGCAAGGTGTGAATTACATTAAGAACTTTTAAACAACTTACCAAAAAGGTCTATGTAGACTACTTGCAAGGTGTGAATTACATTAAGGATTTATAAACAACTTACCAAAAAGGTCTATGTAGACTTCTTGCAAAGTGTGAACACTGCAAAACTAAAATTATTATTCATTTAATTAATTTAAAATCTCTTAAAAGATGACAAATAAAAGTTTTTAAATTCAAAGTTCAAAAGTTTAACTAAAGCCCAGGACTAAATAGAAGTTTTTAGAAAAAATTTAGAGCTCCTATTATAAAATAAACTGAAAAGCCATAACATAATTGAATTTTAGATTAAAAAAATTATATCTAAAAGCAGAACAAAAGTTTGTGACTGACTAAAACTTAGAGCTTCCATTGATGCTAAAAATAAATCAATTGAATTTTAGGTGGCATCCCAGCTGCAAACGTATATGCAAATAAAATTATACATGCGGTCAAGAATTGCAATAAATGCCAATTTCTGCCTGTCCGGAAAAGTTTCTCCAAAAAGGTAAGTAAACATCACAATTGAAGCTTATTCCAGAAGCAATTCGTTCGGTGGGTTATTTACTTTTTGTTGCAAACAAAAAAACTACAGGTTGTCAAGCTTCAAGCTTGCATACTGTTCTTTATGAAACACCATTTATAATTTTTGACACCAGGAAAAAGCTTTCAGATTTATTAGTTCATTTAATCAATCATACAAAATACAATGTACATTACCTCATTACAATGTAAATATACAAATATACATAGCACTAAAATGAATCCATGACAACTAGACAGAGATCTAATAATTATATATTGAATGGACTTATTAATAATTGTACAGGGTGACCCAAAAATATCGTCTCCCTTTGCACAGCATTAGCTTGAAATCCGCAAGTCAACTAATCTTAAATTGCACTCAAAAGAAGGCTTTAAGGGCAAACTTAAAGCTTCAGATATAATCCAAGGACATCAGTGATCATGTTTACCTGTCAAAAACTGGAAATAAAATTGCCCTCATTCATGAACTTCAAAGTCAATTTGAGGGAACAACATTCATTTTCAGATGAAAAATCAAACATCAAGCTAAATATCAATGGATCCATGACACAGTGCACAAATACAACTTTTCTATAAGTGGTGTCATCTCATGGATGAATGAATCCTAACAGAATAATTCTTCTTATGTGCTCTTACAAGAAATGCTTTGAAACATGATAGATAGATTATGAACATAGAATTTTCAATACCTGATTAAGTTCATGATGAATCTTGTTGAATATCAATGTCTTATCGTAGTCTGCTGTGTAGTTCTTCACAATGGGATGCACTACAAAATGGTGTATGTATGTACATAATAACGTAAATTAAAAAGCAACAGAAATTCACAAATTTGACACATAAATCAGTAAGTAATAGCATCCATATGTATATACATGTGCTGAAATGATTTTCATTTATTGTTTATTATTAAGTGTTGTTTACAATTTGCTCTGGAGGAAATTTATTGAATGAAAGTAGACTGTGAAGAAGAGCATCATAGAAAACTGGTAAAACACATTGTGCTTAAAATTTGGTGTGCAGGGTTATGATAAAGTAAACTAAGTTAATTTTTGTCAAATATTAACACATTACACATTAACTGTTATTAAAATTTGAATTATCTATTGTCTATAATAAAAATAATATTATCACATTCCCCTCAAAAGTTACATACAAATAATGAAGTATGTGATAGATTTAACATATCAATAGTTCACTTTTACATTTAGGTTGGTCACTCAAGTTGCATTAAAGTATTTGAAAGTCTACTGTCCACTCCTGAATTGCAAAGTAAAATGATTAGCAGAATTTTAATGATAACAATTGATAACAGGGATGATAACAATTACAAATTTCATTATTAAATAGCATACCTGATTCTGCATATAATTGATTTACAACTTCAATTCTGTCAAAGTAGATAACAACACCACCACTGTAAAAAAAGCAGCAGAATTTTAATGACTGGTAGGCTTTTTATCTTTACAAATAGGGGCATGGTGGACGTGGTGCTGCAATTCCAGTTTTGGCAAATTATTTACCATACCCTTAGCATTGAGCACTGGTACACATTTATGAACCTCAAAAGGATAGATACAGTAGCTGAGTTGGGGATCAGTTTTGTGGTTAAAAGTTGCAACAAAAATATACAACAATGTTTAGCTTGAAATTTTTCAATGATTTTCAATTAAAACACTGCTCCTTCTTCTGTTGCCTCAACAACTCAGTTGATAATTTAATGACAAGGAAATCTTACACCACTCGTTCAAAACAGAGATTAATAGCAAACCTTGTTCCGCAAGGGACATTCTTTATCTGGTCAGTCTGCAGTGTTGTCTACAAAAATTTGAATTACATATTATGCCAATGTAACACTTCATTTAATATTATACAGTCTGCATATATATATCATTGATACAAGATGTTAAAACTGTAAACTGTTAATTCATTTTCCTTTCAAAAAAGTGTGTCTGTAGGTGGTTGTTTCAAATCAATACATTAACTTTCATATCAAAGTCTTATACAAAGAGTACATTTTTACCTGAACTGTTTTGTATGATGTGATAAATGGTATCATGACATGATATCCTGGAGCACTTGTTACTGTCAAGAGGGCACCACCCTAAAAATAAATTTACAAAAATGTTTAGAAATATAGTCAAACCTCATCATACCCCCCACAATATAACAACAACACCACCTTCCCAGGGAACAACCTGAAGAAAAACCTGACAACCATTGAAAAGCAACCAGAGAAAACTGAACGATTTTTTTCAAAGTAATCTTCACCTTCCACCTGCTTTCCACCATTCTTTAAGGCAAAATAGATTTTCTCTAATAAACATTCATGTTAAAAAACATTCACGTTAAAACACCATTTCCTTGCAGTCTGCCATCTACTATTCAGTTTCCAGATCAGCACAATTAAATTCCCCTCATATACTTACTGCCATGGAAGCCACAATTATTTAGTTTTCAAAAGCGATAACAACAAATTACAGTTTATCTCCAGAGATGCTAATTATGGAAAACAAAAGAATGGTCTGTTGACAAGTTTCGGGAGAATGAGGCAATTGTGTGCAAACAATGATAAACAATGCTCTTTCTGAAAAGATGAACAATGATTTCATGTGACCATTGTTTATTATAAACAAGATTTTTAATTAGTGATAATCTATTGCCCTTTCTTATCTATCAAGATCATATGAGGAGTCACCCTAAAACTTTAATGATGATAACCATCCCAACACAATTCTACTACCATAATTTACTGCAAAGATTTACATGGATCAATGATGGCAATATAACGGAGTTGAATGTATAACTATATTTAGAATAACTTTAAAACCCTAAAAATTCTCAACTCACAACATTAGTTTGGTATAACAATCCACAAGTCCCATCAAAATACTGTATGTTCAGAAATTTACTGGGTTATGAGTAAAAAAACACTAAAAGTTTCTAGTTTGAAGTTTAAAGTTCTTAAACTTTCTTATCGTGAAGAAAATAACTCTGGAAATAATTTGGTGGATACCGCATTTACTACTAGAATGTTGGATTTTATTATTAAATTCTAATTTTGTTCAAACGATATACAAATACAAAATTCAAACCAGGGAAAGCAAGAGTTATGACATAATAAGCAGCAGTATTAGAAAAAATAAACATGTTACAGTATAATGGATAGCAAAATAATTGCAAAACACAATACATGAATGAATGAATGAATGAATGAATGAATGAATGAATGGATGAATGGATGAATGAATAAATGAATGAGTGAATGAATGAATGAGTGAATATACAAATGAGGAGAATATGTAGGTTGTCAATTTTGTATTGCAAAGAGTATCTTGAAATATTCTTTATGGTTTTTGGTAGAGAAGATTACTGCAGGGAAAATATTGTATTCAGGTTCAATTAGAATAAGGTCACTTCGGTATTCTAACGTCTATATATAATAATAATAAAAATAGCATATTTATTAGAAAGCATTATCGTACTTACAGAGAGTCAATTGTAGTATGCATAGAATATAAAACTTACCCTATAATAGACACCAACATGACCTAAAAAGTAAAACCATTACTAAATTAACAAAAAAATCATTAAATTTTTTCAGTGACCATGAATTGAAATAGTCTCTTCCCTCTCCCAGATTGGAGAATTTTGTCTGAAATATATTTTGTCTGTATCATCAAAATCTATTTTCAATTGAACTTCTGCAAATCTCTGCCACACCAAGTTAAAGCTTTTCAATCCAGCAGCCCTACCTCCACACTCATATGCAGCAGCCTCTCTTTAAAGTAGAGTAAATTAAGTTCAAATAAATATCACTGCACTGCCTCCATTTCAAGATCCATGGAATAGATTTTGCGTTAGTCAATCAATAAAAAATTCTTGATAAATTTGCATAGCCTGGTTCTCTACATCAATTCCACTTGATTGTATTTGCAAAAGAGTACTGGATGCCAGGGTTATTTTAGGCCTCTTCCGTGGATCCCATTAAAGTGGAAAATGATGTCAAGGTACCAGACTCCATACTGGACAGTTTGTAGGTTGCGCCGAAGATCTTTGGTGTGGCATCTTGGCAAACACAAACTTGGCGTGGTGTGAATTTTATTAATTTCGCTGGAAAACAGGTTGGCACGATGTAAATTTTAGGAAGGCAAAACTTTGGCATACTGCCCTGCAGCGCAAGTGGAGAACAACAACAATTTAAAAAAAAAATGAAATTGTTGTGGCACTCTTGAATGACACTGTTTTGGTGCAATATATTGCATGTCAAAAATCGTCGTAGAACTTTGGCGCACAAAAAACAAACTTTCCAGTATGGACCAGATACGAAATTTGCAGTAAAAAGGATGCCCACCATTGCATATGCCTAAAATCCTCTCCAAGTCAAGGCACCACTGATTTATATACGTACAGGCCTGCTTTTTTAGATTAGATTAGTAGTAGCAACACCATTTATTATGTTGAATAATTTTGATTGGGAAATAGTAATATTTCAAATAGGCCTAGGTTATTTTTGGAACATAAAATTTAATCTTTTTTATCATAATTTATACTATTATACTATAGTAAACCAAATAACCTTTTTGGCAGGAAAATTAAGTTGGTAACCCAGCAGGCCTACTCGTACTGCTGAACATAGTACATTGCATCATCATTTAATTTGACACGCTCCGTACCGCAATATTGTATTCATATTTGTTTGTTAGCATGTTAGGCCACAATCATTACACGTTCCGTTGTCGAAAATAAAATAAGCCAAAAATACAGATAAATCAACAACCTTCATCAATCCGGTGAATAGAGATTGCAACGATAACAGCAGCGGCAATAAGTGCCGTCAAGAATTGTCCCGCAAAAGCCGGCATCTTGAATTTCTTCTTCTTCTTCAGCTGTTACGTTCCGGCTCTTCTTTTTGTGTCTTCTTGCTGGCAAAGCAGTTTTCAAAAAGGACACAATGCATCACATGTAATGAGTGCTTGTTTTCGCCACCTTAAGATCATGTTCTTCAACATTGTATAAGGTGGTACTTGAAAACCTTCTGGTAAGTACTTTGTATAGGGACCAGATTTGATGCATCAATGTATGATGTCAAAGTCTATTTTCTTAGCAATTTAAGTACTAAATGTATCTTATTTTGTATGTATTTAAAATTTCAGTATGCATAAGAAGGTTTTTTATGCAATTTCATGACCTTACTCGGAAATACGGTTTTTTAGATATACATCTGTAAAAAGTAGGTTGATTTATTTGCATTGAAATTTTTGTTGTTGTATCTTAATTTTTCATTCATTCATTTTTAATTTCTTGACTTGCTACGCCGGGTGCGTCGTCATTTCTAAACTACTAACAATAACAACAACAGTAACAGTAATGATTCGAATAAGCTAAGCTACTAACAATAAACGATAAATTAATCAACCATGAAATGCCATTAAGATAAAAACTGAATCAAATTCAACTAAAAACGGTTCTATTGAAATTAAAAATAATGTATAGATGTA
Source organism: Phacellophora camtschatica (assembly GCA_036873815.1). NCBI lineage: Eukaryota > Metazoa > Cnidaria > Scyphozoa > Semaeostomeae > Ulmaridae > Phacellophora > Phacellophora camtschatica. Next base: position 7,610 of record JAYJMH010030955.1, read on the forward strand.
AATATCAAAAAAGAATTAAATAAAATTGTACCAGTATATTGCGCACGCGTTGCTTTTACGACTTTCTAATGTCCTAAAAGCGTTTTATCATATTTAAGATTCATATCTGAGGAAAGATTTCCAGGCGAGCTTTGCACTATCCATTTTATTTCTTCCGTCGGAAGCTGATGCAGAGTGGGGTTGTTCACAGAACAAATACAACACAAAGGTTTAATTTAAATCATTGCAATATAAACAACCATTTTTTATGATTGGTTGTGATTCTCTATTTGTCTCTTTATCAATAATATGATGGCTAGCATGCAGCTTCAATAGGCCTACAACCTTTTCAGAAATAAAACCTAGTCTTCGGCTATTCCGTCTATTCCTATATTTCCAATGAGAATGGTTATTCTTAACACTTTCTCTCCCAAAGGACTCAAAGACGTTTTTGCACTACTGCTTATGGAAATTTCATAAATGGAAAGCTAAAAGTGATGGGTTAAGCGATGCCAGTGCTGCAACTATGAAACTACATCCCAACTACTTTTATTTGCGAAAAGGTCTAAACAAGTTGCCAGAACATTTTATAGCTAATAAAAAAAATTTATGCCAATTACAGTATGTTCGTCATATTTTTAACATTTGCATATAAATACAACTTTACAATGTAATAATTATCCAAGTATCATAATAAACTCAAAAATCTTCTGGGAATTCAGGAGGGTCCCGCGAAAAAATGCTTCTTTTGTTTGGTAAAACAACTTTGTATGATGATTTGACTTTCTTTTGAATGGAATAATTGTTCCCCAGTGCTGCTTGTTGTGTTGTTGCAGCATAGTTGTAATTTGTATCTGCCCCACCATTTCCCTGTTGCCGTTTTCCGCCTCTTGTGCTCTGGAATCTATTGCCAGAAATCTATAAAAAGTGCTTACAAGCTTGAAAATAAGATTTTTTTTTAAATGTCTGTAACTTTTCATTTCAACTTCTATGCATTCATAAAATTAGTTCTAAATTGCTTCCTTTCAAGTTTAATTACTTGCCTTTGTACGTGAGAAGGTAATAAAAATAAAAAATTGCTTGATGGAAATTTTCCGTACATAGACTTTGAAGCAGAGTAAAAAAAATTTTCATTTCTTTAAACTGGGCATTCGCAAACGAACTCGTCATAAAATTTAATTGACATGAAAAATAGCCCCATCTAAAAAACCATTGCTGTGATGAAAAATTGAAAATAGCCTATTATTGAAAGCAAAGGAATGTAATTGGGGCTAGGGGGGCATTTGCATTTGTCCTCTTACCTAATATGTTAAAAGAGGCCCTGTATAAGTTGATAAATTGACTTTGTTGCATGCACCACAAGATAACTCGAACAATTATCAAAGAGAGGTTTCACTTACTGGTCTTTTTGTTCCTTTACCAGTTCTTCTTGTGTCATTTGACTGCAACATAGAAAGTATTCTTTCGGCAATTCCGGCTTTTAGCTCCAGAGGATTCAATGCTTCTGTTCGAGGCAGCTAGGAAAATGTATTTCGTAATATGACTATGGTTTTATATACAGTGATACCTCTATTAACGGACACTTCCCTACAACGGAAATCTTGCCGTTGTCCCGAATCTCCTTTATGTGGTCAAATCTCTGTTAACTGATTGAGTGAGTTGAGTGAGTTATCATATTTAACGTGCCTAGCCCGCAAAAGTCTCGAGATGACTTGTTTCCAGCAGGGGACACGGGTTATACATAACCTTTCAGTTTCAGGCACACACAACACACTTGCTATTCTCGCAAGGTATGGGTTTCTGCGCTTGGCGCAGGAGGACCCATCAGGGCGACCCCGGTCCTTCCTCTCGATGTGACCACTTGGTGGGATTCGAACCCACGACCTTGCGGTTGTGAGTCCGGCGCCTTAACCACTAGGCCATGCATGCTTGCACCTATATTAAACCTATATTCATATTAAAATATTAAATTATATTAAAATTTGCACCAACTAAACCTATATTCAACGGACATCTCCCAACAACGGACAGAAATGTTCGTCACATAGGTGTCTGTTATATGGAGGATTCAATGTAGCTATAAAGACAGACAATTTATTTCATGGCTAAATTCTATCGAATGGACCGTTTTTACTTATAATTCGTAGTTTTTTAATTTCTATTATAAAATAAAATAAAAAGATAGAGGATAATGAGATGAGCCTATGAAGCCCAGGAATGCGAAAACAAAGCAAAACTGATTCATTTCTGCCTTGCATTCGCGTTGCTCCGCTGTGAAAGCTTCTCGAATACACTGACAGATACGGAAACATTTGAAAATGATGCGTTTTGAATACGCTCCGTTCTCAGTGTGGACATGAAAAACAGAGAAATTTGAACACGCTTACAAAAAATCCAACTTGAATACGCACTTTTTGCTGGAGTAGCGTGAACGCTCATCGAATTCATGGCGTAAATTCATCTGAAAACGGAGCACTATGAACGAGCATTACTTTCATCAGCAAAAACAAAATTAAAAGAATACAGAGCAGTGTTAACGTAGCCCAATATCCCTTCCCATATCTCTCTAAAAAACTGATGTAATATTTTGCCAAATTTGGTTAAATCTAAAAGGCGCTTTTAATGAAACTGCTCAAAATAAACTTACCTTTAATAATAGTGAATCCATTTCTTTCTGCACATCGTCTGTTTGCTTTTGAATACAAAGACTGTTTGCTAATGGCAGCAGTAAATCATTATCTGCCACGCATTTCAGAAGCATACCACAATTTTCAGAGGGAACTAAAATGCAAAATGCCGTTGACGATGTTTGATGGGTGTCTTCACTCTCAAGAAGCATGCACATTTTCTGTAGAAAAAGGAAATATTTCACGTGAGAGAAAAGCACACACAGGAACTTTGCTACTGGGATTGGGGAGGGGGGTGCTCCACAATGGTTACCCACTCGTGTGGATATCCGGGCAAACATTTAGAGAAAGAATCTATGGCAGGGCAGAAATATATTTAAGGACAGTTACTATATTATTAGTGTTATAATAAAGAAAATAAAAACATTTAAACACCCATAAAAGTACAAAATAAGCTTATAAAATTCGATTATTTCTTCAAAAATCCTCTCTGAGACGAAGTTCGAATTTGAACCATTATAAAAATATCACATGAATGAAGAAAGAAACTAGTATAAGATTAAAACAATAATAATAATTCAAGGCAAAATGTTGTCCTAATTATTCGTATTACAGGAATTAAATAGATATCATATTGTATAAATTACATTGGACATAGAAAATACCGAATTTTGTGACCAAATATTTTCAAAAAGAAACTTCAAAGAAATTCTTTAAAAGTTATGTTTTTGCCATCTTGTTTATCGGAGGAGTCTTCTAACGAATTTTGTTATCAGTGGAACTTATACCCAGGGTATGTTATTTATAGTTAAAGGTATCTTCCCTATTAGATTCATGAGCGCAAGCAGGATATCTTTGTCGCATGTGCTAATGAGTAATTTCTATCTATAAATTGAGTTGGTGAAATACATAAAAATCAAAGTAGTAAAAATCAAAGCTTACTTCTTGAATGAGAAAAGTTCGAACAGCTTGAAATCTTTGTTGATTAATATCTAATTCCTCCCAGTCCAGCTTCCAACAACTAGTTGGTCGCACAACCAATGGCTATGGTCAAGTAATTTAATGGAACAGTTAAATCATCATCGAGACCAGATCATATTATATTATTTAGCATTACTTAATTGTGTAACTTTTAAGTTTATTGTAGGTACTGAAAATGCATATACAATCAATAAAGTTGGTGGTACTACAAGGCCCTGGGCCAGGTCCACTCTTTTTATTTCTTTTTTACATTATACCGGGTGTCCCAAAAATTGTCAAAGGTTTGATCAAAGCTAGTGTTGGGAAAATCGCTCAAATCCATCAAAAACAATTTTTTAAGTAATCCTCGATAGCTAACTTGAAAATAAAATCTTTTTTGTTGATATTGGCTGTTTGAGAATTTAGAAGTAACAATTGAAGTTCAGATTTGCCTCCCAGCAAAAGCCAGAGTGTCATCGTACGATTTTCTGAACCATGGCAGTGTTCCATACGTTGCTTTTGAAAACACTTCTGAATAATGATTCCAAAAAGAATCTTGAAAATCAGTTGTCCATGACCAAACGTTTTTGAAAGTTAAAATTGCTTGTTTCATCTTGGTAGATTTTTGGTAAAAAAATCTGAAAAGAGAAAGAACTTGATAATGGCTGCTTCTTTTAATAAGTTTTAATTTTCAATTTTTGGATTTCTGTCTGAGTGTATCTTCAAGCACCATTAAATTTATTCCATAAAAAGCTTTGATATAGAAGATCCAAAAACACAGTTTGGGGTTGGAGGCAAATTTTTAACTTTGCCTATTTAGATTTTTGACGAAAATTGCTGAAAAAAGGAAAAAAAACTTCCCAATGGCTGCACCCATAAATAAGCGTTGTTAATTTTCATTTTTTGGATTTAGTTTTGGTGTGTTTCCAAGCACCATTAAATTATTTTCGTAAAATGCTACAATTAAGGAGATACAAAGATGCAGTTTAGACCAAAATCTAGACCTCTGATTTGGGGTTGGAGGCAAATTTTTAACTTTCAGAATTAATATCTAGACTCTTGATGCACAAATATTAACAAGCTAGGTATCAATTTTTAAGTTGACTACCAAGAACTATTTTTAAAATTATTTTGAGTAAATATAAGTGAAGCTCGCACTGCTAGCCTTGATCAAAGCTGTTACCTATTTTTGGGACACAATCTTCTTACCAAATACGACACCACTCGATAACAAGCACGACACCACTTGGTAGCAAATACGACACCTCTTGGTGACAAATACGACACCATTTGGTAACAAATACGACACCACTTGATAACAAATACCACGCTACTGACAATAAAACGTTTATCAGTAGGTATAGAGAGTATTGACCAGATAGATATGATGACAGGAATCATACAAATGATTTAAATGTTTGAAAATTGCTTAAACAACAAAAGGTACGTAATTAATTGATGAATAATTTGATTGCAAATACAGTTAAATGAGTAGGCTACACGCTACAGATTTCTTCGATGCATAATCATTTTAAAACTTTTAAAAAGTTATTTTGTGACTCACCTGACCATAAATCTGAAACGAAATTATTTGGATAATTAGTGAATTTGAAAAGAAACATTACATTAATATGTTGTTTAAAAAGCTCACTATTTTGGAACAATTGAAAAATTGTAATTGGATTTTTCATTTTAACCTTAAGTTTACGTTAGTTTGTTGTGGTTCTTTGCGTCTATAACAAGCAATAAATGACATCAGTTTTGCCAACTATATTTCCAAGAGTCCAAACATTGCACAACGTGCAATTTTTGGGTACTTTCCCAAACGTTTTCCGAGCTATAAGTATAATTTAAAGAAATAATGCAAAGTTATGAATAAATATCTTTTAAGGAAACAACAAATATCCCCACAGAATTAAGTGTTAATTTTTGGAGTACAGAATAATGTACCTAAACATGATATTATATTGTAGCTTGTTTTTAATAAAATTCAGGTTCTCAATAGAAACATACTTTAATCTAATTATTTTACATCCTCAAGGTAAGTTTTGCATCCTCAAGGTAAGCTTAACGAACATATCTAGCTGCTGCAAAGTTTAGCCATTAGCAGGAATTTAACGAATAGCTCTTACTACAGATTCACAAATTCCATCCGAATTGACAAGTTGATTGACTTGAAAATGACAAACGGGAACAGTGCTTGTTCTTGATGACACACAATGAGAGCATGATGATGATTGCTGGTGTCCAGCTTGAAAGAGCTAAGGAAAATAGAATAAACATGCATAACTAAAAAATTGCTGATCGTTAGAATTTAGTCCTCGCTCAGATTTTAATCCTCGAGACTCTATGTGCTTTCAACGAATTTTTGGAGGGAATTGCATCAAATTTTAAATCGAAGCCTGGAGAGAGATTAACATGGTATAGAGATATAGTTAGTTCATTCAATTTCAGGAGTTCCTTGAAATTTTCATATGTTCTCTTTTAATTTCATTTCAAACAGTCTGGGGAACCAAGGAATAAAAAGCCTGCATATAATCCAAGAGATATTTTGGCCTGTGTTCATTTTAGGATTACAATAACATACACAAGGGATAAATAAATTATACCAGACGGGCAAAACAAAAGTATTGGCGCGTGTTATTGCATCGTTGTGAGAAAACTAGAAATTCAATCTTGTAGTTGACAGTGTTTTCCTCTCTGTGAAAGTCTTTAAGATTTTGATTATGCCACCATACAGGAAGCATTAATTGTGTTAGCTGAAGTATATTTATTAATGTTTAACCAAAAGATGTAAAAATATGTTGCATTCAAGAAGATGTTGCACTTCTTAATGGACTGCTCTGGCACTGCTTTCAACGGTTTCATTGAAGTTTTGCATTTATTCATGCGATGAAAATTAAACAAATTTGAGCAATATTAAACGGACAACGGAGCCCTTCTCAGTGAAACGAATACTTCTTGTAAGTTACTTTTGCTTGCAACGATTTTCAAAGAAACAAACGTTTGAAATAAATTAGGCTTTTACCTTTTGTGGATGATTAGGAAGGGCGAATAGACTTAGCAGTCTGTCATTAACGTCGCATTTTAGCTTCATTCCTGTAAAATAAATTGCAAGTACATTTTTAAGTTATTAATGATGAAAATTTAGTCGAAAATATTCTTCTAATAAAACGAAATGTAAACTTTGAGCCCTTGAAGAAGAGGGATGATGGCTTCAAGTTTTTATTTGTAGCACAATTAAAATTTGTCAAATTTGTGTCGCAAGAAAATAATAACGGATGTCTTGTTTTTTCGCAGAGTTTTCTTATTGGAACATTTATAGCATGCTATTATCTGAAGTTTTACTTTTACCTAAGTTGAATTGTAGACATAAATTTTAAACAAATAAATAAAAAACCATCATGCTCTGCCAGTGCCTATTTTAGTGTGGTCTTGGCAACACTTTATGGCCTTGGAAAACAAAAATTGTGGTGAACATTAAGCTCTAATACCTAAAATTTAGTTTGGCAGGGTTACTTTAATATAAAACTGGGATATTTTCGCAAGATATCAATTTAATTTCTTAAAACATTTGCGTGTTAGCAAAAGGGGCGTTTTCTATAAAGTAGAGTTTGCGGTTACAGAAGATTTTGCGAAGGCAAGCCTGCAAACCCTCAGCATTTTGTTCAAATCGCACAAGTGTAGTCATACCAATTTTCCTTAAAATAGGCTCTGTCAGCTCTGCACAATATTCCGGTGCCACAAAAAGTCAACACGTTTGTAAAAGCTCCAACTGAAGAGCCCAGTTTTTCTACATGAGTGTTATAAAACGGGCTTTGATTTAAAATTTTATACTTTGCTTGACAATATCAACCCTATAATCCTCGAGTTACGCCGAATGAAAGTACAAATGTTTGGTTTTTATAAAACCAAAATTGTTGTGAAGTTTGGGAATGTTTGGCTTAAGAAGAATTCAGTTTTAGCAAAAATCTTTCATTCATTTGATAACAAATATATTTGTATTTGCCAAACAACTAACATTTGCTGAACTATATTTTTTCGCTGATTTCGACCTTTTACACTGTCTATCATTTATATGTTTAAAGGAAATGTACCGATACTAGTAAAACAGCTTCGGTGAGGTATACCCACATTGCTCGAAATGATTTCATTTGGTTAGTTTTAGCAGCAGATCCTATAATTTGCCCTGAGGTTGGCAGACATTTTATGTGATCAACTGTATAGCTGGCCAATAAGGCGCTTGGTGATTCAGCATTATGATTGATTTTAGAGTATACTTTATTTCATATCGACAAATTCTTTTTAAATTTAACGTGCAAAAAACCTTGTTCTCCTTTCTCCTTCACAGTAATTATTAACTGCACATCATCAGCACCGCAATCAACCAGCCATGATTTGAAAACTTGCTCTAATTCTACTTGATCTACAAAAAATATATAATTTTTGCAAACTATCTTCTAAGATACAGTCCAGTGACACAAAATTTTACGAGAATAATTTTGGCAATGTTTTAAATGTCATTCAAGTTAAACATGAGAGAATTTTTTCATGACTTTCCAGATGCATTGCTTGTATTTTGAAAACAGATGATGACTAATTGCTCGTTTATATTATGCCGGACAAGTTTTTATCCGGACACGAGTTTTTGCATAAATATTTTTACAGAGATGCTTTTGTGCGAATCTTAACTTCTTTTTTAATGTACGAATCTAAACTTGTTTTTGTGCGAATCTAAATTTGTATACATTTGTGCGAATCTAAACTTGTCCGGAGCCGTCGGCAACCAGGGCAAGAAAATGTTGGACGGGTGCACAACGAATACAGTTTTTCTAAGTAGATCCACAATTTATCAACTCCTGTTTGACCGAGTGAATTGCCATGAATTAGAATTTGCCGATTAAATGGCGTTTCATGTTTCTAATTGGTGTATCATCTCTTCACACTCCCGATAGAGCCTGCCCTGTAATCATCAATGAAAACTCTGTGACGTGAAATCATAAGATGTAAACAGACTTATAGCTGAACCAAATCCCAACCAAACACAAACATTTTCAACGCATTGCTAATTGCTTACCACCAGACAATTTGATGATCTCCAAGTAATCACTGATTGTATCTTCAAGTTTTGGATCTTCTTCAACTTCTGAAAATATTTCCAAGAGTATGCAGACATTAGAGCAATGTTTTCAAACGAGTTTTAGATTGTGTTTATTTTGAAGCCTTAGAAGCAAGCTTGCATAATGTTAAGTTTATTTTTTAGCTCAAAATTGAACTTTCAAAGGGCTTTGTATACGTAACGTTTTATTTGGAATTATTAACAATTAGTTAAATAAATAAACGTAAATTACATGTTTTTGAAATTGAAGCTCATGTTCAGATTCCTTAATTTTTTCAATCATTTATTTTTACTTTTATTGTTATTACTATTATCATGTATAGTTATTATGAATTATTATTATTATGAATAATGCTTAATATTATTAAATTTGTAATACTACTATTACTTATTATTATCATAATTATCATAATTATTGCTTGATGTGATTAGATTATTAATACTATTATTGCTTCTTATTATTAATTATTATTTTTACTGTAATTATTACTGTAAGAAGTCATTGTTTCGGATTCCTTTTTGTTTAAAATTTTGATCTTCAGCTTGGGCAGTTCCTTAAAAGTTCTTTTCTCTTAAATCGCGTTGATCATGATTATGGATATCTTTGATTTTGTTTTTAAACATACTGTTTTTTGATTATGTGTCTACACTCTTTAGGATAGAACTTTTGTAATAATGAATTTATTTAGCTGATAGCTGTTGTCAGGATAGTCTGCATACAGGCTATTGCAAGCAATTATATTATATTTAGTATATTTTTGGGCTGTTATCAAAACAGAGTTTCATTACAG
>JAYJMH010030966.1:0-17080 GCA_036873815.1 Phacellophora camtschatica
GCTTTGAAACTAGTGTGTCAATTTCATTATTGTTACAAAATTTGCCTCTGTTTACTATAGAGCAACAAAAGCAGATTTTGCAACGATAGTGAAATTGACAAACTGCTTTCAAAGTGATTATCCCTCGAGAACAAAGCGAAACTCTCTCAACTGGAAAATGAAAACACCTCTCCCGCAACTCGAAACAACACACATTTGTTGTGGATATTTTCTAAATGGATAAACTTTTAATAAACTGATAATTACATATAAATATTTACATATAAATAAATATTGTTTCGATTGACTGTGAATAGATGAATCATAGAATCATAGATTGCAGAACGTTCTCGTTTTATCAAGATGTGGGTATATTGGCTTGATGAAGAGTATGTGCACCATGCAATTTGTTCGAATCGTATTGATATCATTTAAATTTTAACCCAATCCAGTGCATGTTTTATTTGCAGGGGTGTAACACATACGCAAACCAACTTAATTTATATGATAAACTTAGCGTTGAAATATCTTAAATCAATTTTAAGTTCTACCCGCATTTACCTCCTGAAAATATGACATTTTACGTTGCTTGTAATGGACTGTGTAACCCTTACAGGGGTGAAGTTTTACAGTAAATACCCGCATATAAGAAACCAGATTTTTGATCCAGGGTATTGTTTATGTGAACAATAGGCTATTGTTTTATCTATTTTCTGTCTAAAAAGTCAGCCTGGAGGTTCTTAAAAATGTGTTTCTCATATGCGGGTTTTTACTGTATTCATCTTGGAACCAGACTCCATAATATTATAATTATTATATATGTAATATGTTATGCATTAATTTGTAGACCACCTTGAAACCTGTTCACGTTGAAATTGGAATTCAAACAAATCGAGAAAACTTTGTTCACACCAAACACAAATCGGAGGATGAAAGCAGCCAAACCGATTCTGTTGGGTCACAAACTAGTTTCAACGTACAAGAACACTGCAAGAATCAGGATTCAAATCAACTGGTGAGTTATCTTTTTGAATATTTCAATATTTTAATATTTCAATATTTCAATATTTCAATATTTCAATATTTCAATATTTCAATATTTCAACATTTCAATATTTCAATATTTCAATAATGGATTTCAGCACCCTCAAAGCAGCTAAGCAAATCATTACAAACGAAATCATAAAGTTTTGCTGGCTTTGTTGATTTCGTTAATTTTGATTCGATTGAGTGCACTCAAAATGTGAAATCTATTCTTTCAAATTGCATATAGCTTTATCCTGTTTGAAACCGCAATCTTTTGTTTTCCAAAAGGACAACCCCAATAAGTCGCTTATTGCTCCTTGTTTTTCTCAGGTTTTAATCAGCAAACAATTAAGGATGGTATTGTTATTTCTGAAAAACAATTGGTTTCTGGAGAAAATTTCAACAGCAATTTATTCGGTAAATAAGTAACGACGACCCAAGAATTTGCCTATTTCATTTCTTTTTTTACGTTTTAATTAGCAAAAAGTTAAGAATGGTATTTGCAACAGTGCGTTATGATACGTAATCAGTTATAGTTATTCTGATTGCATTCATAGATAACAATTGAAAATGGCGAGAAGCAAAGCTGCGCAGCCGATGCACAATCGGAACGGTTAGAACAAAAGCTGCAAGAGGTCAGGTTGGTAATTTTAGCTTTTATTTTAATTAATCTTATCTTGCTGAATCTATGGTATGGTTTTTTGCAAACTCTATGCTCTTTAAATTTTGCGTGCCGGTATCTGTAAAATTTGCCAACTAAAACACAATATTGCGTTGAATGAGAGAGACACCGGATTTATTTCTAATCATCAGGAAAATTTTATCAAAGTTTCGTTTTGCAGGTGGTAGCACATGCTAACCAACTTAATTAAAAAAATTAAATTATGTTGAAATATCTTAAATTAATATCAAATTCAATATCAAGTTTACCTCCTGAAAAACGTTTTGCAAAAGCTCTTTTTTGAGAATGATGCACAATTTCAACTTTGAAAATTAATATCTCAAATTACTAGGCAACAAAAATGTCAAACAAGGTATTTTTGATTAATAGTCAATGATGAGTTAATGAGTAACATCGAGAACGTTTCGTAGCATTTTAGGTAATATTTTCATCATTAGACTTAATGAAATGTTTCTGGGACACATTTTTTGGGACACCCGGTAGATTAATATATTTTGTCAATGGCAAAATATTATTGATGTATTATTGAATACACTAACATCAAATAATGTTTAATTTTTTGTTTTAATTTTTAATTTCCAGCAAGGAGCTGGAAGAAAAAACCAAGAAGATTAAAAATATGGAATCTAAGATATGGTACGATGAAGTTAAATGTAGTAAAATTGCATTTTAATGAAGTTTTTTAAGTATGATGCAGTTTTATTGTAGTATAATGCTGTTTTATTGTAGTCTAATGCAGTTTTATTGAAATCTAATGCAGTTTTATTCTGGTCTAATGCATTTTTATTGTAGGCTAATGCTGTTTCATTGTAATCTATTGCAATTGCATTGTAGTCTAATCCAATTTCATTATTCCGCAAAGCAATCATCTATCTCATCTATTTGTCATCTTATACGTGTGTTTCTAACCCATTTGGTAAATTAACGTTGTGAGACAAGTTATCGTTTTTAAGCTCAAATTTCCAGATAAGTGAAACGAAGCAAGAATGCACTTTTACGTCATACCAGTCTTTACGTTAATTTGAAGCATTTGCCAATTTATTTGATAGGATCCATGGACAAATGACTAATAACGACAAGGTATGGGACAGACTCTCATTTGTTCCTTTTCATAAAGCTAGTTTCTATTGTTATTTTTGTTGTCCTTTTTGGAAATTTTCGTTTTATTGTACAATTGATGTTATTTTCATTTTTATACACTTTAAAGGTATAGTTTACATTTCAGTTCTCCCTCACGTTTGCAGCAAAGTATTTTGTATAGAAACATTTCACAGCAGAAGAATTTACATGCATATTTAGGGCTCACAATTTATTGTCATATTCAATTTTAAATAAAATCTTTTTGAAAATCGTTTTTCAAGTTATTATATATTCAAATGAAATACTTTTATAAATTACCAGTTGTCCTAATGTACGTTAGCAAAGCTGCTGTGGATCAGATTAGTGATGATATTTTTGTTTCTACATGACTGTCATAGAAGAGGCTTCAACCTAAAAACATTTGGTACCTTGATTGGCAAAATCGAATTAATAATCGACGAGTTACACCGAACGAAAGTATAAATTTGTGTTTCTGAAATATTGTCTCAATAAAAACGAAATAATCAACATAACTGCTTTGGAGTCATTCTAATGACCTTTTCGGAAATAAAAGTCGTTATATTGTGTTACAGAACAACAAGGGCAGATTTTGTAACAAAAGTGAAATTGACACACCAATTTCAGAGCGATTGGCCATCGAAGACAAAGCGAATTCTCTCAAGCGGAGAATCATAACAAACAAAGCCATGTTTTGATTTTCTGCTAGAAAGAATTCGCTTTGTCTTGAATGGCTAATCGCTTTGAAATTGGCGTGTCGATTTCACTATTGTTACAAAATCTGCCCTTGTTAGGTTTATGATGTAAAACGAATTGCACGCTTCGTTTTTTAAGTTTTTGTGAAAAGTGTTTTTGCATATCAATTTAAATGTGCTTTTTCTTATTTGTTCATGGAGGTTTCTTTCATATCGGGAAAAATAAAAAGTTAGTTTCTTCCTTGCTGTACCACCGGGTGCCCAGAAAAAGGATGATTGCTGATGATCGCATTTTGAAAAATCAACTAAATATTCGTTGAGTTGTGCTTCAACTTGATACTAATGTTGACCTTTGATAAATTCAGCGGAAAGCTAACTAAATACAGTCAGAAATTTATCTATAATCACATAATTTTGACCATTACGGTCATCACCAAAGCCTCTGGTTTTGCTGAAACACAAAAGTTTGGTGTAACTCACCGAATATTAATTCAATTTTCCAAACGAGCTATCTAATTTCAGATTGAGGCCTCTTTTAAAACACTCAAGTGGAAACAAAACTATAAAACTTTCAGGTTTAATCTAATTTGAAGTAAAATATTAAAATTGATAAAAGCTGTCAAACAAAATTTCCATTATGACGATCTTTTTTCGATTTGAATGTTTTTCAATTACTTATGGATTTTTCGTTACTAGTTTGCTTCGCTTCATGCTTTGACTCTACCTGGTAAGAAGACTTTCGGAAATATGGATCGAAATTTTATTGAGAAAAGAAGACAATCCCTTGAAGACTATTTACTGGTAAGCTATTGATTCCACTGTGGGGTAATCATGTTTACTTAAATTATGTTTCCTTCCAGATAATACTCAAGACAAAGATTAAGGAAAGATAGTATTTTTCTTCCTTTGCAGTTTAGCATCGACATACGTAGGTTTTTTTGTAATTAGTTTTATTGACTTGCCGTGGTATCTTTTCTCGTGATATTTTCTCCCATAGCAACTTGCCTCTAGTCAGTGTCTAAAACTTTCAGTTGAAATTACACTGACAGTTTCAAAATGGCGGACTAGTAGCAAGCTGCGCTGCTGTAGGAGAAAATATAGAAAGAAAAGACAACACTATAAGTCAGATAACTAACAAGTCGGTGCATCACCGCCCATGATCAAGCGAACATTGAATTTCAAACGATTCTTATCGAAGATATCAGCGAGGAATTGATGTATGTCATAACTACAATTGTTATAAGATCCTCAATACTCCAGTTTTCGAACGTTTAAAATCAAATTTACAGTATAAGCTTTATTACGCGGGTCCCTTATTATTATCTGCGTTTTTTGACAGTTTTAAATCACTTGAATCATGATCTAAATACGCATACACATTATGAAAAATTATATCCCCCCCCCCCCATGTGAGGAAGAAGTACCAAATTGTGAACTACCCGCGTATATTTTTGGCATTCAGAAGATATTTTCGGAAGGTTTGTGGGACAGCGTTGGGAAAAAGTTACCATTTTAGTGGAAGAATATTTACCCCTGTATCAAAACACTGTCTAACGTGAAACGAATTTGTGTAATTTTGTCAAACTCGTTGTACTGTTGGGATGTAGAATGTTTTATTTTTTGGCAGTATCTACTTACAACTGATATTTTGAAAGACAACATTGGCTTGTATGAACTTGTCGTCGGGTTTCTCGAACCAGGTGAATATTACAAAGGAAAAAGTGCCATATCAAGAAAGGTAGAATATTAATTTTTATGTGAATTATTGTGTTTATCTTTTTTTAGGAAATGCGATTAAATTGTTTGTAAACAAGAGATGCATTTTCTTCAAAGTCAAGTTTCAGCCAATAATTTTGTTATTAAAATTTTTATTAATGATGGATAGGAATGGTGCTTATAACACGAAATATTGCATATCAGATTTTCCCACTTCAGAGCAAAGGTAAACTTTTGTTGAAGATTTTATTGTGGAATAGCAAATGTCGATGTTTGATTATACCGGAGATAAGGACATGGGCCGTCCTCAGATGTATGACATTTAAAAAATGTTTTTAAGAACAAAATAATCAATTACCGAGTGACCCAAAAAAAAACTATGCTCGTTTGCAAGGTTGACGAGCATACACATGTCAAATTGTATACAAAATCTAAACATGTCAAATTGTATACAAAACGATGTCTGACGGATCCAGTCGCCTGTAACCACGTTTATCTGTCCAAAACTTGAAATTAAAATAGCCTTAATTCGCGAGCTTTCATGGTAACTTGACAAAAATTATTTATTTTTAGTCCATGTTTTGACATTACAACAACCGTCTTGCTTTAATGGCGCTTTTGGGGCTTAAAACTTGAACAAGATTCACTGATAAAACTAAACTCCCCAATTCGATACAGAAGCAAGCATGTTGTTTTATTTTCAAATGTGGACTGAGAACGAATGGTGGTTTTTGATTGACTTGAAAGCTGACGGATGAAGGTAATTTTATTTTCTAGTTTTGGCCATGTAAATGTGATTGCAAACGGCTGATATCCCAAACTCTTAAGTTTGCCCTTGGCACACCGTTTTGTGCAAAATTAGAGAGTTTCTGTCTCATAGATTTTACGCTACAGCCTTTCAAACTGTCATAGTTTTGTGGATCACCCGGCAATTGATTATATTGTTCTTAAAAACACTTTTTAAATGTCATACATCTGAGGATGGCCTGTGTCCTTATCTCTAGTATAATCAAACATTGACACTTACTGTTCCCCAGTAAAATTGTCAAGAAAGCTGACCTTTTCTCTTAAGATTCACGCAACAGGACCAGGAAATAATGATCATTTCCTTTGAAAAGATTACACACTTTTGAGTTTAGTCACTCGTGGAATAAAATGTGCCTCGTGGAATAAAATGAAACATATTTAGACTATTTTACTTTGCAAGCTGTAGATTTTTAAGCTTTATGCTACAGCTCTTTTTGCACCATATTTCTTTGCATGAATGAAGGGTTGTCGATGACAAAATCTATTTCAGGAAGTTTTGGCTATGGAAAATATTATTTTTTTAAATGTCTCTCACCGCCAAAGCGACATTTTGAAAACGATTCTTTTTCAGAAGCAAGATTGGTCACAAAATCGAATTTTTGAAATTCGGCTAACTGCAGCAGTAGAAAAGGAACTGAATGAACTTGAGATAAACAAGCAATAAAAAGAGCTTAAGGAACTTGAGATAAAGAAGGGAAGCTGAGGAGGAGAAAATGGTTTCTTTTTTTCGAATTTCCTCCGTTTGTTGTTGGATTAAAAAGAAATAGACTTCGGGCTAGTCAGCTGCAGCAAGGGAAGCACAAACGAATTAATTCAACTTACGTATAAAGTCAATTTAATTATATGCAGAATATATGTAAATGAAGTGATATTAAGACATATGATCTGAAAATATCACCAGGTTTAAACAAAAACGTAAACATTTCATAAACACCGTCTACCGGACTATCTGCATTTCGACTGCTTTTTTAAAGTTTCTTTCACGTTAAATTACATTATTATGAATTTAGAATATTTTATTACAGATGGATCACATCGTACAACCAATCAAAAGTTCAGTAAAAGGAGCTACGAAGCTTCCATCAAGAGTCAAAGCTGATTCATTTTCTAAGACAGGCAGTGATTTTACTGAAAATATGAAATTTAAAGTATGTTTTTGTTTTTCATATTTTTGTTTATGAAAAAGTGATATTACTGGAAAATGTTTTTAGATTTTAGCAGCAGGATAGAGTGGGTCTATTGCACTCGCTTTGTTACAAATTCGGTTAAATCTAAACAATCGGGATTTTTTATATTGTATAGTGAAAAAGTAACGCGTGGCCGTATCTTTAACTTGTGGACAGGCTTTGGAGTTATGAAGGACAGCAATCATGGTCAAGTGGTTAAGGCGCCTGACTTATGATCGCAAGGTCGTGGGTTCGAATCCAACCAAGGTCATACTTGCTGCGAAAGTGTGAGAAGAGCTGCTAACTCTCTGTAATTACAGGCAAAGGCAAAAGGAATCACGAGGTGTGGTCACATTGAGAGGAAGGACCGGGGTCGCCCTGTTGGGCCCCCCTGTGCCAAGCGCAGAAACTCATACCTTGCAAGAATAGCAAGTGTATGTGCATGAAACTGAAAGGTTATATATAACCCGTGTCCCCTGCTGGAAACAAGTCATCTCGAGACTTTCGCGGGCTAGGCACGTGAAATACGATATCTCACTCACTCACTCTTTCACTCAAGAAGAAATAGAAAAATAGTGAATTCCCTGTACCTGATTTGAAGTACATTTCTTACATTGTCATTTACTGCATATTTTAATCCTATAGGTGATGAAACGATTTAATTGATTGTTGTGGTTACTTACTGTTAAGATATATCCCCACGATGCTTGAAAATTTCAATGTCAAGAAGCAATATAAATGAAAGCTATGCACCTCATATGAGGTTTCTGGAATTTGAAAATGTATTCCTTCGGGGCCTTTTCTTTTCTTTTTCCTCCTTCACAGTTCCCAAAACGCCTGCTGAAAGGCCACTACTGTATCTTTGTTGATAATTAAAAGCAACTTTCAATGAATACAAAAAATGAATTAATAGAAATTCGTGTCGTAGCCTTATTC
This sequence comes from Phacellophora camtschatica, assembly GCA_036873815.1. NCBI lineage: Eukaryota > Metazoa > Cnidaria > Scyphozoa > Semaeostomeae > Ulmaridae > Phacellophora > Phacellophora camtschatica. The sequence goes on from JAYJMH010030966.1 coordinate 8,106, forward strand.
AGTGGTAAAAATCCTTCTTTTTGGTAATAGTACTCCTGAAGGAGGATTATGCTCGACAATTCTAGTTTGTTACTTCGTTTTGGTAATTGTAATACATTGGAAATGGTGAAGACCCGCATACAATAGCGGAATGTTTTAAAGTTTAGTGTTTATTCTTAAAAATATTTTTAATTTTTGGGGCATGATGCTCAATGCTCAACTAAAAGGCAAAAAACTAAAAGGGGCAGTCCACTCGCAAAGTGGAGAAACTACATTATTTTAACTCCAATTGACTTTAGAAACCTTTCTAGTTTCTTCACAGTAAAAGCGCTTTTCATAAAATTGTGGTGAAAATTTTAGGGTTCTTTACAGAAATTGTGTAAAGACAACAGAAAAATGTGAATGGGCTTTAGTCCACCATATCTGCATGGCTCCGCGGTCCCTTTAAACTGGCTTTAGTGAAGATATTTGCGTGAAAAGACACACATTTCTAGAGAGAATAAACTTATTAAGGGCAAGAGCTCGTGCATACATATTGTTCCTGTATGCAAAGACAAGTCAAAGTTTAATGCTTACTTGAATATTTGGTGGTTTTTTATGAAAAAATATCTTTTTAATTTTTGATTTATTTTTTTTTCAGGCAAACTTAGTTTCTGATGAGAATCTTTTTATTGGAAAGCTTTCCGATTCACTTGGTGCAGAGGTAGCTATATCGTTTTTCTTTTCAATTATACTGGCTAAGCGACAGATACGTTAAACTTTTGTTGATTTATAAAGAAAAAAGGTGTGTGTGAAGAAATAAGGAAAATATTTGTGTGCGTACATATTTATTTCCCCTGATGATTGCACCATTTTCGCAATATCAAAGGTTCTTCGTAGTATGGAGCCAATTTCCTCTTTTCGCTGTCGCCATAATGAAGCCAATTTCCTCTTCTCGCTGTCGCTATAATTAAGCCAATTTCCTCTTCTTCTCGGAGTCTTCCTCTTCCTTACCAAAAGATGACAAGAAACAGTCGATTTCACGTTTTATATTTAAAAGCACAACGGTCTGAGCTCTCAAGGAAAAATCATTTTTTCAGAAGTTTATTCTTTAGATTTCAAATTCAATTTTTTCCATGTCGTATTCGTTCTTGAATTCGTTCTGGATCTAAACTTTCTTAAAGTGTTTGTCAAGCCAAAGGAAACCAGTTGCTTGTAAATCTTTTTTTGCAAAATTTGCTTTTACAGTTACAGTTTCTGGGAATTTAAATTGAGGACAAAAATACACCATGAAGTTAAGACATGTCCGTGAAAAGAAACGTTTTCAGAATTTTTTTTATTTTTTGCATTTGGGCTTGAGTGTGGATTCATATCGTTTCTGTGTGCAAAGACCAGACCAGATAAAAAAATTCTTACTTGGATTTTCAATTCCAATTCTAAATTTTCCAAGAAATTGAAAAATTGATTTTGATTTTACAGGACGAAGACAATATCCCTTTGCGCATTTTGTTGTTACTGATGGACGAAATATTTGATTTGAAAGACAGGTGAAGAAATTGCGTTTTATGCAGCACTGTTAGATTGTATTTAATTAATCGTTAGGGAGGTACCATGTGTTCAAGTAAAGTCCCCATGTTTGATTCCGAGCTTGATTGAAACTGGAAAAGAAACATAGCGATATATTATTTACATAACTTGCCAGTGCTCTTCTTTAAAAAAATTTAACTATGGCTTCTTTGCTGCGGAAAACGTTATCTTTTTTGGCTATGTTGTGGCCTACTTTTCAAATTTCTTGTTTTATTTTAAAACCAGTACTGTGTCAAAGTCTACGTAATATTTTTAATAGAAAGATTAAAATAGCATTTCCCTTTTCATTTGAATGCGACGTCAATGTAATGTTGAGCATTTTACCGCCAAAATTTAGCCCCTGGTTTGTCACGTTTTTGTTGTGTGAATGTGTTTTGAACAAGGGGGGAAATGCAGAAACTTTCTTGACTGTTTGACCGGGCGATATAAAACGAAATAATGAGCTACATTTTACTTTACATGCGCCCGTGAAGGCCAATTCACATACCTCTTTACGCCCCGAGTGGCCATGTCCAGTGATAAACAAAATATCATATTTCCAGAATGTAATTACAAGCATATTTTTCATTAATTTCTGAGACTCCGATATGAGTTGATGGAATTGCGTTTGTTTTCGTGTGGTACCCCCTGCAAAATAAAGCTAAAATACAAATTACCTGTTAATTGGAAATTAATTTGGTTGTGAAAGAATAAACAAACAAACAAACAAACACAATATTAAATAAATACAAATTTCCTTAGAAATTGACGAGTAGCACGCGGACCGATACGTTTAGTTTATGTTTATTATACGTCGCCATACGCTACATTGTTTGTTCAGTGAAAGAATAAAACCTGTGATCTCATCTCAAATTCAGCACTTATTTGTTTTTCTTAGAAATCAGTGGATACGAAGAAGAATAGTAGTTATCTTGAAGCAAATTATAAAGACAACGTTTGGCGATAGAATCAATAGGTAAGCTTGTGGAATTACACGTTTTTGCTGGATACCAGAGCCCAGTTTTTTTTTATATTTGAACAGATTGATTTAATTTTTTTAAGTTTCATATGTTCTATTGAGGCTCTGGTACCCACGTTATTACATCATGAACTGATACTTCTCCAAACTCGCGACAATATTTTTTTGATTGCAAGAAATTGCCAGGAGCTGCTTCATATAATCATAGTTTTTTGTGATGTTTCCAATAAATTTACGATCTCTTACGATCTCTTGCGAACTCTTGGGACTCTTTTGTCGATTATATGGAAGCCAGGCTACACAAAATTATCTTATATTAGAAGAAAGTTGTAGACAAAAGATTGTAGTTTCAAACATGACAATGCGATTTGAATGAATAGAGTTCACTCTTGAGTGCACTCAATCAAATCAAAATAAACAAAAGCAGCCAACTTTTTTTAAATTTTTTTAAATTTCGTTTAAAGTGATTTGCTTGGCTGCGTTCATAGAGGTGTTGAAATCTATTCTTTACGGCGACAGATCAAATTGTCATCTTTGAAGCCGTCATCTTTTTTTACAAAATCTTTTTGTTGCTGATGAACTATTTTATTTTAAACTCATTCACTTTTCAGAAAAATTGTAGAGACTGTTGATGTCTTCACAAGTGCCGAGCAAGTTGTTGAATATGTCAAGATGTTCAGGTAAATTTGTGACTTCTTTTTGTGTCGAATGGCAAAGTGATCTCATACTTGTTTTGAAAGGTTTTCACACTTTGTGAGTGCACTCAACCAAATCAAAGGAAACAAATCAAAGGAGTGAAATCTTTTCAATACAATAAACAATTGCTTTAAATGTGGCATTTTTCTTTACTACAGTGAATACTTATCGTCTTTCCTTGCGACAATGAAAATTTGCATCTTGCACATAATAGTCTATTTTTAAAGAACCTTTATCTCGAAAATTAGAAATATTTTTTTAGAACTTCTGAAATATTAACAGCTTGCATAGAAAATATTTTGCAGTGTTTTGCTCTCCATTCCGCTTGATGTAAACATCCATACTTTTGCATTTCATTTAGAACCTTACCAAACTGATTATAAAAGTTTCAGGATTTCAAATGCATGTTCCTACTGTATCTAACCTCGTGCCTTGGGATATTTTAAAAGAAGATTCCACTTGTGCCCATCTCAATTTTCTTAGCGTTAACTAATTAAAGAGCGAAATCTTGCAAAAAAAGAATTATGTCAAACAAAAGCTTCAGTTCTGAATATAACAATGCTATTTGTCACTACAAAGAATAGATTTCACACCTTCAACGCAATCAAGCTGACCATAATAATGAAGAGCATACAGTTTTGCTTTCTCTGTTCATTTTGATTTGATTGAGTGCACTCAGAGGTGTGGAATCTACATTATTCTTTGAAATCGCAAATCGTATTGTCATCGTATTGCCTTTGAACCTTTTTTATAAAGACTGACCATCTCCAATATGGACCATCCCCAATGTAACAAAGACTGACCATCTCCAACAACCAGCCTTGTCACACATAATGAGTAATACACTTATAGCCCTTTGTAATATTTCACCCTTATTGTTAGTTTGAACATCGTTATTATGTTGTTAGTATTCTTAGCTTGTAGTTCTCTTAGCTGTAGTAAAATGACGACGTTCCTCAGTTGTGCAACGTGTCATTATATACGAAATTGAACAATTGTCATGTTTAAAACAACAATCCTTCGTTTTGCAAAATTCCTCCATGCTCCCATGGCACCTACCTCAATTTTTGGAGCGTCCATTGGCTCAGTGAAAGAATGGAATCTGGCGTCAACATTCGACTGACTCCCAGGAGGATTTAAAAGACAAAGCGCAACACTCGAATGGAAATAATCGAATATGGAATATCGCATAAATTAATATGAACCTGCCACTTCGAAACCCAAGTCGTAATTTGGCTAACAATGTGGGAGTTTTGCTCCGTATCTCCTCCACAGTGGTGACATTTCTAATGACAGCAGGAATTTCTCCGAAATCTGCGAAACCTTCTGCCTTTTTCAGCAGATGGTTTAGGAGGTCTTCCAAAGATACCAAGCCTACCAAGCCAAACATTCTGGGGTCAATCAAACACGAATTCCGAGTCTACAACGTCCACCGTTTTCAGAATCGGTACCAATCAAACACACCGAAAAGAAGTTTATATTTTTCTTTTATTACAGAGACTCTTTCTGGCCAGGTGGAATTTTGGCAGATCCTTATCCAGAAAGACCTTATGATGTACGAAGACGAATGCGAATGGTTACAAAGGCTAAAATGTTTGGTAGCATTCCAGGTATGTATGCAACTGATTTAATTTACTGTACATATTTCTGGAGGCATTCTCTGAAATCGGTACAGTTGGAAAGAACTCTCATTTAATTATTTTGGGTCTTTTTCTTTTAATCGTCAATATCATTTTTTATAATGACTTCTTTTAGAGGCTTTTTCTGCGACTTATATGTGTCATAGTTTGATTTTGTAAAAATGCTAATTTTTGAGAATACCCCCGTTTTTACAAAGCCGGCCATTCCCAAAAGTTTTCAGAAACGTCTGCAAATTAATTCTGAAACTTTTGAAATTAAAAAACTTCAGATACCGAAAAGAGTACCTTTTAAAGTGTACTTGACATAATATTAATTTGCAAAATGTAATTAAAAAAGTGAACTATTTATGTTTTGACTTCAATTTGCGTGCGTTCGAAAATCTAGTTCTATAACGAACGGCTTTTAACACCAAATTTTTAATGTGAGATTTGTGTGGGCAGGCAAAATAGATTTTGTCTTTAAAATAAATCGTCCTGCATTGCTACAATTGCACAAAATGAATTTTGATGCTATAGTGGACATACGTTGAACGTTTGGATGCCCAATGGCAGTTCCGGAGTTTAATGGCAGAACGAAAATCGCCATTAGTAAACATTTGGCTGTTTGGTTTAGTTTTTTCGTGAAAATGACAAGAAAAGTTGCAAGATGTTGATCTCTTGATATTCTTTCAGTTGAAGAACAGCCCCTTCTGATTTTGATACTGGGGAATTCAATTTTGCATCTGGCCATGCTTATTTTTAGGCTTCATATAGATTTATTTCCAGTCCCTTGTTTCCCTGCCGACTTCACGTCATTATGTTCAATAGGGACTCAAGTCTAGGCTTTCTGGGGCATACGTTGGGTACCAGACTTCCCATGCTCAGGGAAAAACCTACAGGTGATTTATTTTATGACCTCTTTGCAAATTGTTTTTACAGATGAATTAAAAAGATTTCTTGGGACTGAAGTTACGCGAGAGGGCGTTGGAAGGTTGGTATTGATGAAAATACTTATGCACGCGTGCAGGAATAATACGAATAATGCGTGGATTTTTTATTGCTTGAAACAAATGATATATTGTTTTGGAAAGTTTTGTTAAACAGAATCGACGGATATAAAAATGGCTGCAGCAAAGCTTCTGGTCAGTCTATAAATGACTACCCAATCAGATGGATCAGTTTGGAAATATATGCCACTTCTGTCAGTGAACTGAATTGCTATTTTTAGATGGACTTTTCTTGTATCTATTAATTTTCTTGCAAAGTCTCTATTCAGCATTAACATTTGTGTAATCAACATACCTATGATATTAGGAAAGTTTTCAGGTTCATATCAGGAGTGGAGGAGTACATTTTCAGGAGTACAGTGATACTTGGTATCGATAAACAGTTGTTTTCCACATGATTTCTCGAGTTTCAGTCAATCCCTCCCCCCCTCTATTTTTAATCGTGTTTTATAAAAGATATTTTCTTAGCCTCTGGAGAGTACTCAACATGTGCCAAACAATCAATAATGTTTGTCATATATCTGGGGATAGCCTACGTTCTATTGATAGTATTTTATTTTTCATATCTGCTATGATCTAGCAGATGCGAATTTTGTAACGATAGTCAAATTGACACACTGGTTTCAAAGCGATTATCTCTCGAGAACAAAGCGAAACTCTCTCTACTGGAAATTGAAAACATCTCCTCCGCAACATTGTTTGTTTTAGTTTTCTAGTTGAGAGAGTTTCGCTTTGTTCTCGAGGGATAATTGCTTTGAAACCACTGTGTCAATTTCACTATTGCTACAAAATTCGCCTCTGTTATATGGCTCGTTTCAGCCAAGTATATTCTCATCTGAAGTGTGCATTTATTCGTTTTGCAGGATGTTTGACATGTTTCAGCACATCAATCTGAACAAAAGACTTTTCTTTGTACAATTCGAATCTTTATTAGAGTCGTTATTTCCAGACAATAAATTTGCAGATATATTCAGTAAAATCCATTCAAAGTCTGACAGCAGCATGACGTAATATTAATAATTTAAAAGAAGTCGTAATTTTTATTTTCAAAATTATTTTAAAAATAAATACTGGGTGGCCCAAAATGTTTTGACCCCCTCCACCCTGTGTGTAAACAATAGAAATGGCTGACAATAACAATAGATGTACGTTTTCCGTTTACCGCCTTCCCCCACAGTACGTACGTATTCTATGGATCCCCCTACTTTGTTTGCTAAAATCTACCTATTAATCACTGATTTATACCCACAATGAAACCAAAATTAGATGGCTTTTGCTGCTGCAATATATAAGTATACCGGGTTTTTGAAGAAGGTGAGACGTTTGCTGGCCACGAAAAACCTAGCAACATTGGTTACTCATTTATGCTAATTTGCACGATTTTAGTAGCCTAATCGATCGCCAAACATCTCACCTTGTTTTTGGACACCCGCTAGATCAGGGATTACTCGGTAGATCTGGGCAAACATGGTATCAAACTTGAAGTTGAAGTCTTGTGCATCAACATCAAGCAAAAAAAATATAGAAACTTAAGCAACTCTGCAACAGCTTTCCAAACATCTTCTAGGCCACCCGGTATAGTCTAGCGTGTGGATCAAAATAAATACAAATAATATTAAAATATAAATATCGACGCAATTGAATAAGAATAGATTTCACGACGTATCGAGCATATTATCTTTTATCGATTTATATTCAATGTTACACACAATTAAAAAAAACTAAGGAACCAGTTGATAAAAAGCCAGCACTGGACAAGCTTCAGATTTCTGTTTTACAAAGTTTGAGGTTTCAACGTACAAGAATGGTTTTGACGTCTACCCACAATTCCAAAGTGTACCCATAATTCCAAACAAACAAGGGGTCGTGCAAGCTAATCAAATCAATTCTAAAGATAAACTGCTTAATATTAAACCTCTTGAAGAATAATATTACGGTCTGCACCGTAAGCATATGACGTTTATGTATGTTTATAGTTGTATGGTATTTTTAATCAATTTCAATTTCCCCAGAGTTGCCATCGTCGTATCATTTAATTTCGTCATAAAACATTTTGCAGCCCTATTTGACATCATATCGCATGCACCTGTTAATGATTGTGTGTGATTTTTGTGTTTTGGAGAAAATTTACGTGTTCTGCTCATAAGCGCATGTGCCTTTTGAAACTTGCATAAGGCGCACCAACAACATACGACGGGGGTATGGGTAAGAGGTGTCAAGTAAAGTCATGTCAAAGAAACAACTGCAAAAATGAAACACGTAGAACAAATTTTACAAGAATTCGTAACAAGAGTCGATGCTAAAAAGAATGGCAATTCTGCATTTCTTGTTTTCATTCTTTGATTCTTGAAAGATTACCTGTGTGGGAGTAGGCGCATGCGCCTTTATTCGGATATAGTCGCATGCGCTTATAGTTTGTTTGGACTGGTTTGTACCTACCTACATGCGAAGGAATACGGTAAACTAGTAAAATGATTTTAGGACATGATCGTGGTAAAAATTATATATTAATTTATTTTCTGGGCTTTCTTGTATTTGCTGGAGTGAAACTTCCTTGAAACATCCTTTTATTTTTCTTTGTTGGATTGGCTGGATGATTCAGTTACCATGTGAAAAACAACGAAATCGTCAAGACGCAATTACGAATAAATTTCATTGTTTCGTGCATACTGTGATAAACCATATCTTAAATTTCTAGTTGATTAAAAAGTCGTCTTCTGCACGAAAATTGAATGACTAAAAGCGGTAAAAAAAAGGTTTAATAATAAACTTTAAGAGCTTTTTTGGAAAATTTCAATTTTTAAATTAAACTTTTTTGAGCTTTCTTTACCATTTTTTATGTGCTCAAATGTATTTGAAAGTGTGTTCGAAAACTTGATATGTTATTCATCATTCATTGCCAATGATACATACCACCGATGTCACGGAAAAAGCCGACAGCACTTTTGCTTTTGCTACGTCACAGAGGCGGGTGCAGGGAAAAATCTGACTGATGCTCAGAAAATGGGGGGGGGGGTTGGGGGTGAAGTGCCAATTTTTTGGGGGCCACACCTTGTTTTTCCCATGTAAAAATGGCCACGCCCCTTATTTTAGAAACAAAAATAGGTCTGCAATTATAAAATTAATCACAGTGAAAACGTTAACTACAAA
>JAYJMH010030977.1:0-17077 GCA_036873815.1 Phacellophora camtschatica
CTTCGACTGCACTTCGTGCAACCGAAGTTTTGTTACGATTTTCGGAGACCAAAATTTTGCGTTGATGCCTCTTTAAAGCTGTGAGGTATTCCTCTCCCTGCTGAGTTCTGACCACCTATCCCGGTATTTAGCACTGTTACTTTACACTGATATTTACCGACCTCTAAACGACAGACAGGTGAGTTTGCTGTGGGTTTTGTAGTTGGAAGTTCCGAGATCTCGTCCCAAAAAACGCTCTCACAGAGAATGATACTTTTGTTTGCATTAGAATTAATTTTATTTAAACAAATAGAAATATTGGGTAAATTCTACTTAAAAATATGACATGAAATGGTCACCAGCTTATTAGACGATGAGTAGCTGGCGTCATAGATTCTGTCTATTGATTTTAAACGTTGTGTGTGAAATTAACTAACACTTTTACCACATGGCTGACTGTTTTCTATTATTTAAGGAAAAATCCTTCTTGCAATGAAATTGCTGAATTAGTGTATTTACAGATAAGACTATTAGAAATAGCAGGTCTTAAAATTAGTATAATGAAATAAGTCAACAAATATATGTATGTCATGCATGTTTTAATTTTGCCACACGCAAAAAATCAAAATTTAATTCAGAGAAAAATATTATAAGAAATTTCGGAGGACTTTATTTCCGTTTCTTTGCTCTGTATAGTCTCTATGCTCAAGGAATTTAAGTTTTGCTCTTGCTAGCAGCTCCTTGCAATTATACGACAAACAAACCTATAGAAAAAGTGTATTGAAAACGGGATTAAATGCAAAAACAGTATGACTTTCACCACAGTCACTTAAATTATTTTCATAACCAATGACTTCTATGGTCAAATCTCTCTACCATACGAGGAGCCATAAGGGAAAGTTTTGAGTCTGTACTGTATGCAGGCTAAAGCTTTCTTAATTCTTCTTTTTTCAAGTCTGTTTACTTACATATCTTCAAATAAAAATGCTTTAGTTATTGAGTAGCAAATCAAAAGCTTACGTTAAATCAAAAAGCCACCACGGGCTATCACCGTCACACCAGTTGAATTATCAATTGCATACCGATGCTCATGGACATGATTATTTTCTAAATTCTTTACCCAAAAAACCTATTACGTTAAACCATCATTTGCTCGAAAATGTTTGCAAATCGTTTGGAAATTTTAAGCTGATGTTAGTAACCATAAATTGTCAAAATGTGACTGAAACCATAACTAATACTCGTAGATATAAATCTAATAATATTCGACAAAATTATTATTCTCTGAATCCCACCAAACGTATTAGTTTCAAATCTATCCGTTAGAAAATTTTTAGAGATGTTGGAAATCATGAACTAAAAATAGTAACCAAACATCGTTATCAAAGTTTGACAAAGAAACATTCACAGTTACTATTCGCTAAGTAAACACATCTCAAACAAATCACTATTTCAAAATAACGGTTATCCCCCCCCCCAAAAAAAAAAATGTTTCCTTGGCTGAGCTGAAAAGTGACAAATATTTTCCTCAAGATAGCAATATGCTTTATTTTGCTACAACCAAGCAACTGTTCTGCGAAACTTGTGAGAAAGCAAATGTGTGAAGATCAGTCCAGAAATAAGAACAAATCAAGGCTGAAACAGAAGCTAGCCGTTCTCAAAAAAATACATGCAAACTATTTGTCATTGTGAAGAATAGAGGTCTCACCTTCAACGCATCCAAGTTAATCATAATTGCATAATCTGTTTACTTTCAAAGAGTGCACCATAAGGTGTGAAATCTTGCCTTTAAAATTGCATATCTTATTGTTATGTAACCGCAATCTTTTGTTTTTCGAAAGTAATTTATGGTCTGAAGATGCTTTGGTATATTACAGTACTTGAAATAAGATGCGTTTAGCGGGAAAATGCACTATTAACGTTAATAATATGAAATTTCTCAAATGAATTCTAAAATAATATTAAAATCAAACAAATCCTCAACTCCAATATGCACCTAGAACTCTAACATAATCATTAAAATTTATTTCTAATGTAACATAAAAACTTACCCATTCACTACGTTTGAGCAGAATGTTTCATTAAAAGCATGGTTTATTGCAAAAACTATATAACAACTTTGATGATGTATATTCTTGCTAACCTGTAGCCAGCTTAAATTAGATTGTTTGTAAAAAAGTTAGCATCCTGCGAAGAGCATCCAAACGCACAATCCAATTGAATCGAATGTCGTTTAGTATGAGGCAATCCCGGATTTGGTTATGCTTTGAGAAGACCCGACAATCACAAATGCCAATTGATAAGACAGGTACTGCATACTGCGAAATGCATTATCTGTCCTGGGTCGTCCTCGTGTGAATCTTAACTTCTCATGAATAATTTATCAATGAGCAAATTTCAAAAGTCGTTGCATTCGTCGGGATACTTTCTTGTGGAATAAATTAAACGCTAAAAATCCAGACCTTATCGCCTCATTCACAATTATTGATAAAACAAAACGTGTATTATCAGCAAATTGCCATATGGCATCTTGTTTATTTATTGTTTCGCCTAATTAGTGCTTCTTGGAGAGATGAACGGTTGAACAACACTCTTTTTCTAATAAGAACACACTTTATAAGAACATCGAGGCTCAAATTGTAAAAAACACGAACAAATTAAGATCATTCAAGAACATTTAACACCGCATATAGTTATGTGAAGTTATGTGCTGCCGCACGTGAAATTATTTTCGGTGTTTGTTACTGTTATAAAAATATTTTAAATTATCCAAACACAAATGATAAACACTAATGTGTTAATAAAGCAAAGCAGGAAAAATGGGCACTTCGTCAATTAGGATGAAAATTACAGAATAAACCACCGTGCAAAAATAAGAACAATTTAAGAACATTTCAGCCTGAAATTCTTAGAAATTTATGAGCAAAGAGCCTAGGCAAAAATTTGCTAGTTCTTATAGAAAAAGAGTGTAAGAGAAAATAAGAAGAACACTGAAATTCACACAAATGAAAAGGTAAAATTTTGTTACTTTTCTTGAAAGAGTCTAAATAAACCGACTGGAGGAGAATAGAACAAGTTCTTTCAGCTGGTTTTCTTGAAAAACATGGATTTTTGTCTTTCGAAAAATACCTGGAGTGCTTTGGTGTCAAGGGTAAAGATCTATGTTTCTAAAATTAAAGAATGACTTTGAGATCAACTATGTTTGGTTGCAAATACTTCGTTTCATACGAAAGAAAAAATATGTGTGTGGCAAACCAAAAACAGAAATGTCCGAAGAAAGGCGCCAACATTGAAAAAATATTATTGAATCATTATCTCTGGGCAAAAAAATTTTGAGCAAGCAAAATTATCATTACTAAAATATTATAAAAATATCTTGTTTCACTTTTTCTTTTAATGTAAAATCTCTTGTTAAACGCATTTTATATTAGGTGTTTTTTTACTTATTTAAAAATATTGCACCAACAGCCTTCTTTTGCTATGCTAATTTTAAAATACCTTATTGTATAGGCACGCCATTAGATTGTCAATGCTAATATAATCTATTTCCAAATAATTTTCAATTTCATTTAAAGTTAATCTGTTTTAACCAGAATTACCATTGTTTTCATTGCAATAGAAAATTGCAATAAAGATGAAAGCTATGTCTTTACCAAATGCGGGCACCTGTTGCATCATGAAACGAATACCCCCGCAGGAAATTTTATCATGTTTCGTTTTATAATTCTGAAAGGAGGTTGAATGGGTTTGTTTGAGCAACAATACTTATCCTCTGGCAAATCCGATTCTTTTAAAAATAGTCTTAGCACAAAGACCTTTCCTGCCAAATTGACTTCAGGCTTAAAATGTGTAAATTAAAGTTATTAAAAGACACGAATCATACATTTTTCCAAATAAGACAGAAATCAGCTGCTTACGTTAACACATAATTAAAAAGAAAATATCTTAGTGTTCTCAATTAATTAAACTTTCCTCTACTTTCTTGAAATCTACCTTCTATAATTTACATATCTCTAAAAGACGCAGAGGCTATGTAATATTTCCCTTTTATACTTCCTGGTAATTTTTTAATTAACATCGCAATCATTATTAATAATAACAAAATTACCAGTACGGTGAATTTACCAGAAAGCTCTCCCTAATTCATCTGCCAAACATAGAAACCATTTCAGGACATTTATAATCTCCTCGTGTCTAAATTATATTTTTAGTTTAACTGAAAAAGAACTCGCTATGGTCGCTGACATTCAACAAGGAGTGTTTGCCAAACATCAAAATATGCTTGTTATGAGCCCTGCAAGTGAACTCAAAAAGTAGTAAAACAAAATCAACATGTGGGCCGACATCTGTTTTCAAACATTACTATTTCAAAGTTCCGACGTACGCTGTGCTTTGATTGTGTTCCTGGAGAGCATTATAAAATGAAGAAGAATATGGCGATTCTTGCAAGAAACCTATAACATAAATCGTAAAGCAAGCAAATCTGTTTAGTTATGGTGGAAAATACTAAATTAAAACAAAAATATAGTGGAATAATTGGAGGAATATAGAGGCATTTGTTTATAGAAATTTCTATAAAGAACATTTGTTTACAAACACCGCTCAAATGTAAGCATCTTAAAATGATGATATCAACAATTAAAGACATTTTCACATTTTAAACTAATTTTCTTACGAAATCAGTTACCAAAATGTTTATTTCATCATATTGACAAAAAGCAAACAGCATCTTACGTTTTACACCTGGGGATGGGATGCAACCTAATATATGAGTACGGGTATGTGCTACCGATATGGATGGGTCTGAAGGCAGTAAATTCTCTAGGCATACCAACATGGGTATGATGGTATGATTTATAGCAAAAACGCCTTAATGTTGCGATGGATGTTAAAAATTGTCCTTAATATTAGGTGATTTGGAATGAAACACACATTAATTTTGGGTATACATGAACATTTGAAAATTAAATATGGGTGGGTTTGTAATATCTCAGAGACACACCTCCGTCCGACCGTGGGAAATTTACCCCCCCCCCCCCCCGGATGTTTGACTAGACGACAAAGGTATCGGGTCGAAAATTCCACCGAAAACCATTTGAAAAATCCTCAAATGATATTTGACGGAAGCCTGCATACAATTCGTTATTTATAACGCAATTTTATTACAATTTACAATATGCAGATTTTAGTGCAAAACAATATGAATTTAGATTGCAGAAAAGAACTGCCATAAAAACGCCATAAAATAGGACTTTTTATCTCAATTATGAAATGAATAGACTTTACATTTTGGGGGAAAGGGGAAGAGCCCCATTAAGGAATCAAGGTCTTTTCTTTTTTTCGTGCTATCCTTGCCACTCTAGTTTAGGGGTCTGTGTTTTTAAATTTGTTTTTATGTACTCATTTCTTATTCATTTTTTAATTTACGAATTGTGTAAAAGTTTATCCTTTTATTTAAATTTTAAATTATAAACTTTTAATTATGTGGCAAATAAAATATACTTACTTACTTATTTAAGAACAATTGTTGCTATGGCCCTGAAAATATGTTGTAAAATATCTGAACAATCACCGGTGATTGCTTTCATAGAAACAATGTCATCTTACGATAGACAATTCCGCAAAAGATGGCTGCAGGATATTATTCCCAAGATTCATTGCATTCCCTGATCGAGTGCCAATAGAACTGCTAATGTCTCACAATCGAACGCAATGAATCATGGCAATAATTTTCTTGCCACCATCTTTTTGGGAATTATCTACTAACATAGCATTAAAGTAATATGACTTGATTTTATCAGAAAAGTACGATTGAAATGATGTTCGCTGAAAGCACACATGAATTTAAAATATAAGATTTCAAAATAACTAAAAATTCATTGTTTGCTGGTTGTTTGAAAAAATAATTCTTTAAAAACAGTGGGCGCTAAATAACGGACAAAAATAGACTCCACCTGGTAAATTACAGTGCTATATTAATGCTTAGAATTGTGCTATTTTTGTTTATAGAAAGAAAGAGCATCGTAGATTAATAATAACAACAATTAAGCAGCCATTCCAACTGTTAAGCAAACATTCTGACAATCAAGCAAACATTCCAACTATTAAGCAAGCATTTTGACAATTAAACAAACGGTCTGTTTACTAAGCAAACATTCTGGTAACAAAAACTAAGGACAAATTCGAGCTATTTAAAAAAGCATTCAGACAATCAAGCAAATGTTCTGTTTATTAAGTAAAGATTCTCATAATTACAACTGAGGAAAATTTTTAGCTATTTAAGCAAGCATTCTGACAATCAAACGAACAGTATGTTTACTAAGCAAGAATTCTGGTAACAATAATAAAGGAAACATTCTAGATACTAAGCAAACATTCTAATAATCTAGCAATTCTAATCATCAATCAAGCATTATGATTATAATTCGAACATTGATAAGGACAATCAGGCAACAATTGTAACTATAAAGCAAACATTATAATAATTAAGTAAACATTCTATCCATTATTCAAACATTATAATTATTATCTAAACATTGATAAGGACAATCAAGCAAAATTGTAACTATTAAGCAAACATTTTAATAATTAGCCAAACATTCTGTCTTTTATTCAGACATTCTGATAATGAGAAAAATACTCTGACTATTACTCAAAACTTGTTGACAACAGTTAAGCAAACATTCTAACCATTTAGCAAATATTCTGACAATTAAGAAACATTTTCACAATTATTCGCACATTCCGATAACAGCAATTAGAGAAACATTCTAACTCTTAAGCAAACATTTTAATGATCTAGCATACATTCTGATTATTATTCAAACGTTTTAATAGTCCAGCAAACACTTTGAATATTATTCAAATATTCTGATAACAACAATCAAGCAAACATTCCAACTATTAAGCAGATGTTTGGACAGTCAATCAAATATTTGCACTATTATTCAAATATTCTAAGAACAACAATTAGGGAAACATTCAACTATAAAGCAAACATTATAATAGTCCAGCAAACACTCTGAATGATATTCAGTTATTCCGATAACAACAATCAAGCAAACATTCAGACTATTAAGCAGATGTTTGGAAAGTTGAGCAAACATTTGCACTATTATTTGAAAATTCTAATAGCAACAATTAAGAGCAAACATCCAACCAATTCAGAATTTGCTTGTTTTTTTGCAAAACAATTTCTAAACAACAGGCGAGGCTGTGGTAGTACCTATCAAATTAAAGTATAATGCACTCGATTTTAAACAATACTAGGAATATTCTCAGTAAGGTACAGTTTTTAGCAGAAAATATAATAGCAAAAACTGAGCAAACATTCAAGCAAACATCCACCCAATTCAGAATTTGCTTGTTTTTTTGCAAAACAACTTCTAAACAATGTATATTCTCAGTAATAGGTACATTTTTTGGCAGATCATAAAGTAATCAAAATAACAATTATTGATATTCATAAATAGTAACAAGCATTGTTACCAAATATTCGTAAGTACGAAACAATCAAGTAAGTGCATGCTTAGTTCTGCAGATTGGAATGTGGACGGCAGTTGATGAGTGTAACAGTCAGATTAAACATTTGTAAGATATCAGCAAATCTAAATTTATTTATTTCCAGATTTTAAAAGAACACATTTTGCAATGTTGTTACAACTTGGTCTTTAAACTTGATGTAAGAATGTTATCTTGCTGAGAAAATGATTTCTTGCGTACATATCCAATGAAATTGTTTCACCAGTTGATACAAGTGTATCTTTAGAGTAAATTTTCAGCTAAATTTAACTAATTTACAAAACATTCAGTATTTCAGCCTCTGTTGAATTAATTTGTGTTTATGTTTAATACGATCGAAACATGATTGAATTATTTGCTGTGACTGGCAATTCAAACATCAAACTTCGGATAACAGGCCCTTTTATGATTACAATGCCATATACGATGATATAAAAACACTGTGCTGTGTAATAGAATAAACGATTAAGTCCATTAAATTAGACTATCAAATGCTATATATCTTGGTAAAGCCTCCATCGCTGATATTTGTTGCATTGCTCTACATTGTACAATTAATCTACTATATACTAATCTAATGCTTATAATACCACAGTATGAGATTAAGAAATAACGAAGGAGGTGGCTGAACAGTAAACCAATGCCAGATTAAGTGATTGAATGTACTGAACTTTTAACCAAGTGTTAAAACAAAGAAAGTAGAAGTCATTAGCTTACCAATCAGAGAAAGAGTTGCTAAATCTTGTTACAATCCTCTTTCTTGTAAGATTGTAAAAATGCTTCATTCTTGGATGAAAGAAGATTAGTTAGAAAGTCATTTAGTCAGACGAATTAACAGAAAGAAATCAAAATATTCATAGACAGCAACACTTTTTGATTTGTTTGTTGTAAGTAGCTTGCCTGCATTGAAGGTGTGAAAATTATTCCTTATTGCGACTAATTTCATTGTCATATTTAGCACAGCATCTTTTGTTTTACTGAATTTCCCCTTGCTGTGCATTCAATTAAATTAAATTAGACACAATGAGCAAAACATTGCCCTCTTCATCACTGTGTTCAGCTTGGTTGCGTTAATAAGTGCCAAATTTATTCCTTAAAGTGGCCACACTGTTTGTAATGTTTTAAACATAAATATGGTGTATTCCAAGATGTATCCAGAGTTCTCACACTTCTAAGTAACTGCTGCAATTGTTATGTACGTACTTGTAACTGGTTCATTAGGATTACGATTTTTGATTAGTCAATCACATCTATTTTCTACGTTCGTACATTAATTTTGTTAATTAGTCGATCACACCTACGTTAACACCTTCTGGAAATGTTCGAGTGGAATGTTGATCGTTTTAGATGCCTTAAATTAAATGTATTGCACGCTCTGTTTTGGAAGTTTTTGTAAAAATCATTTTTGCAAATTATTCCAAATGCATTGGTTCATATTTGTTCACGGAAAATCTTTCACATTTATAAACACATTTTTGTCACTGGATTTATCATCCTGAATATAAAAATTCGAATTATGACTAAAAAAGTAATATATTTCACTTTTTTACGCAGTCAAGCAAATAACAATTATCATGAAAAGATCTTTTTTTGCTCTTTTTATTTTTGATGTAATCGAGTGCACTCATGAATGTGAAATCTATTGTTTTCAATCTTAATTCGTATTGTTATGTGCAAAACCTGAATCATTTGTTTTACAAAATCTGCCCCTGCTATTTTTGGACAGGCCATTAAATATGACAAGGGAGGATGGAGGCCCCTTTGTCAGCCACCTTTTTCCTTTTTCTTTTTATTTTTTTACAATGCTTGTCCTTCTGTGGCACATTTCGAGATATTTCAATCGTTATACTGAGATATTCCCCGTTCCCCCGCAAAATGTGGAAATTACGGAAATTTGTGGGGCTATGAAAATTTGGAGAGGCTACGGAAATCTGTGGAGGCTACGGAAAGCTGTGGAGGCTACGGAAAAATCTACTGGCAAACATTGCATTCAATTTCTAATATTCAGCATCAATCGACATTAAATTCTGAATTTCAAAAAGGAGCGTATAAGAGAAAAACAAAAAATTGTTTGAAATAGCAAATTACGCAAGATGAGAGCATCTCCTATTGCTTGCAGAAATAAATTCGATTTTGTTTTGATTTTAGTTTTTATTAAGTTTTGGTATGAATGATCTTGAAGGCCCCAGAAGTGTTGTCACCTGAACGCAAATACTGCGAGTTGATTGGCTGGTTTTATAAAATGTAAATAGCTCAACTGGTCAAAGGCAAAATGAACATTTTCCATTGATGATTTACGCGATTTACGCAGGCATCTTTATTCAAGTACGCGTCTTCTTAATCGACATCGGAAATTGGCCGCAAATCTTTGCATTCAAAATTTACCCTCAGCTTCCTTACCACGCTTCACACTCGCTATTGTGGACCAAGAGACAGCTGTTTTTTTTTTAAGATAAGCGGAAACGATAAAATTTCATGCAAAATTAATCGGAATTGGAGTACAATAATTTTCTTTTTTCTATGAAGTCTTTAATTCCTGCGTTGTTGTTGCTGCACCGAGTGATGGGTGCACATTTTCAAGCTCCTAAGTTGACATTTTTTCAGATTGGATAAAAAGGGATTGTTGCCTTCTGTCCTACTTCAGTTGAACTGGTAACTTACCCGGATATACCTGGATATCAGACTTGTTTTGAACGCATAGAAGAAAATGCTGAATAAGGCTTTTATTTACTGAAAATCTCGCAACAGCCTAGTCATCATTAATCGGAAGTTAAGAGGTCAGAGTTCAAGTAGGCTGGTCATGATGTTGATGATATCAAGAAACTCATGCAACGGATCCATGCCAATTAACTGAATTAAATAATGCGCCTTAGAGGCTAGAAGTGGTTAGAGTACATTTTTTCGAGTTACAAAGCCTAGGTATTCTCAATCCAGACTTTCGTACAAAGCGAGGCAAATGAGGTGGCAAACCTAAAGACCAAGGTGTAGTGGGAAGAATCTGAAAAACATTATCAAAATTTCATGCCACGCTAGTAGAACACAATCACAGCAAAATGTTTGTTTCTGCTTTGTAAATTCCAAATCGATACGGAATAAGTACGTTAGATTATTAGATCATATAATTTCGAATAATGTTGATGTATCTGCAGTCACAGAGACATGGTTGATAAAGGATGATGATGGTATCAGGTGGTATGGTGGGACTGCGTTTTTGTTCTCAAATTCCATAAATATTAAAAAGTTCTCTTCGGGTGACATTGATTCATTTGAATTTTGGAGTGGTTGTTAACCAAGGACAATTTTAAGCTTAGATTGAGCATCATTTACAGGCCGCCTTTACTCTGATCACTCTACTGTACCTGTGAATGTGTTCCAGGATGAGTTTTCAGAGTATTAATAGAGCAATTTATCTCATGTAATGAGCTAATTTTACTGGCAAGTGGTTTGATTTACTCTTTAGGCCTTGAGTGTGATTTGGTTGACTCAAACAGTTTCCTCTGCTTTTCTTGAGATTTTTTTATCTTGCCAGAGGAATACTGTTGCTTTGCCAAAAAGGTCTTGGAAGCATATTATAATCAAAGGCATGGACAAAGCTGACAGATCGTTAACGATACGCCAGGCAGGAAATCATTACGATCCAATAAGAACTGAGGATAAAATGCAGAAGAGCGTGTAGCAACAAGGTACCGTCACTTCATGAATCTTCTTGGTAATCCCCTTGAGATCGAAAAAGAAATTGAACCTTCATGATCTACCCATAATCTACCCAAGCCTGACGGCCAATTCACTATGAGGCAAGGCTAAGACAAACAGGAAGGCAAAGGAAAGCATAAAATGTAGCAAGAGCTTCGGAGAAGATGGAATAATGCCGGAAGTTTTTAAATATGTACCTGTGGATGAAATTCTACTTGTTTTTATCAACAAAATTTATGTAGATCCCGGTAAACTTTCAGAATTGTGGAGCACACACATTATATCAGTCCCCAAAGCATGTGACCTCACCAATACAGACAATCACAATGGTATCAATCTAAGCTCGCTTTTTGCTAATACCTACAGCCGGATGTTGCTCAATCGTCTCAGGTTTGTTCTGGATCCTCTGCTAAGGGCTTTGCACAATGGATTTCTACAGAGGCGGAGAACAGTGGGAAAGATAGTAGCACTGATCGATAGTAGCTGTGATCACCTTTGTAGACTTCACAAAATCATGTGATACCATATATCGAGGGAAGCTAAGCTGACTCATTCCAAGCATATGGTGTATCAAAGTTAGTACTCACGTAAAGGTAATATCTCCTGATTGTGAGATCTAGAAAAACAGATCTAGATTTAGCCTGGTCTCGGACAGGGAAGAAAGCTGTTTGCAGAAGCGAAAAAGGAATGCAAAAAGATTGGGCTTCAAGTCAATGCCAAGAAGACAAAGGTGATGGTGTATAAAGGTGATCTGTAGAACTGATGACCCTAATGTTGGACAGGAATGTGTAGAGAGAAGTAATCGATGTTGGCGTCGTATGATCCATGCTCTCGTATCACATCGCATCATAGGCATCATACATATGTATATCGGATGTCCAAAAAGGCCTTACATTGGCTTTGCAACTTTATTTCAATCCTGAGATAACACAAACTCATCATGATTACTAGCAATGGATAGGCTGACAATTAACGAACGAATTGTAGCAGCAGAAATATTGCAATTTTTCCGTTTCTTTGAAATGCAAGAATTCAGTAATTCTTAATTTGATACTGTTCAAAATTTGGAGAAACGTTTTCATTTTGAAAGTTTTGACAGGAACAACTCCCAGTCAATGACTTTAAATGATTTTAGAGGAGATAGTGACCAGACAGATATGTTTGGGCCTTGTTTGGCCGATTACACAGGAATTAAAAAGGCGGAAGTTCTGAAAGGATGCAAGTCCTAGAAACTCTTCAATGGCAAACTGCTCTGTTTTTGTTTTTTCAAACTTTCGACTATCAGCAATATCTCCTGGTATACCCTTGAATCTTCTCTAAATGATGTCTCAAATTGTTCGTTAGTTATCCGATTTTCTATTGCAAGTAATCGCATAGAAATTCGTACTTTAGTTTTTGCAATAAAAATGCAATACCAATGTAGGGTTTTTTTTGGGACACCGGTATATAAATCTGACACAGATCCACTTTCTTGCTTATTTAACTGCTGAATATTCTATTACGCTTTTCAAACAAGCTGTACTCAGAGATGAATTTCCAAAATCATTTAGAAATACAAAACATGACTTCAATCTTTCATTCAGAAACAATTTTCCCTGATAAAACACATAAAGGGTTTAACTGTAAATGATTGAAACCGTTTTTATAGAGTACCAGTGTTCAACACAGGGTAAGTGGTTAAAACTGACGAGGGAGAAGAGGGGTACCCACTCCTATCTGAAAGGATGGTAGCTATTGAAATATGAGGAAAAAACATTTTTGCTTTTATCTGGTACACAAAACATGACAAACTATGCGAAACTATAGCTCAATGTCAATTTGAAAAGAACGTGACGTTTTATACTCTAACGAGTCTCTTCTCTTTGTGGAAAACAATGTCTCCCGATATGGCATATGTTTCAAGTGTTATGAAATGCGTATGTTGTGTTTCACACTTTTATGAAATTGGGAGTTTGGTCCCACTTATATCAGGAAAAGCTTTATGTTACCTTATTAAGAAATGTCTATGTTGTGTTTCACACTTTTATGACATCATTATGTAGTTTATGCTCTTATTTGATAGAAGTCGTTATGTTGTGCTGTGCTGTGCTTCCCACTATTTTTGTTCTGGTTTGTTCACTTTATTCTGGTCACTTCGCGTTGTTTTTCATAATGAGAAGAGTTTCCAATAAAGAAGCGAGACAGTTCGCGATGTTTTTCACAAAGAGAATGGTCTCACTAGAGTTTCAGTTTTCGCATTTTTTTCACAATAATGCGGAGCTATAGTTTCGCATCGTATGCGTTATGGTTGTTTCTCGTTATTATCATTTTTTATTAGTTCAGTCATTGGACTACATATTTCTCCTATTTAATATAACAGTTCACATGCTTCAGATATAGTTTTGAGCCTCCAAATAAGCTTAATCCTAAAAAATTGCGGTAAAAAAACCTTACAAAATATACCAGGACCTTAAATGATACGTGCATACCTTAGCGGTTATAAACAAATTATTTTTTAAGCCCGGGCATTGGGTTTCCTTTCAATTCTGTGTTTTTTTTACTTTCTTGAGGATTTGTCCAATAAACTCATGTTTTGCTTGATTTCTGATTGATCTTAATTGCACACAGATAGTTGATTGCTTTTCACGCCATTTGCGCAGGATTTTTTTAATGCTTATTTCTCAGAACAGGATTCTGGGGACATATTCACCAGTTAGTGTTCAACAAACATTGTTTCGAAATAGAAAGAACTTGAAACCATTAACATTGATTTGAATTTTACGTTATTCCATGATTACAAAACATATCGAAATTCCCTGATAACCTTTTGTTGTTCACGACCTTCAGTCTTTCACAGACATTTTGGTATTGTCGCAAAGAAAAGGATGAAGTACGCAAAGCTGTTTTCTTCAAGGGTGTAAAATTTTCATTGAATCTCAACTGCATCATTTGTATTTTTTAATAACCTAACGAGTACATTTTTTCTGGGTTTACTGTTTTAATCTGCACATAATAATATATACATGTTACAGGTTTATTGGGACACCTGAAAAAACTGTTGTTACGAGATAAAAGCTGAATTTTCATGATCATCGCATGACCATTTCAAATCTTATACCTTATGCCAAACGTATGAATTGACTTTCTTGAGATTATTGACTCTGATTAAGACTCAGACTAAGACCCAGACTTGCACTCTAAACGTTCAGTAAGCATATTATCTGCCAAACGTTTTGAAATAGCAAATTGGTTTCGTCAACTATATGTCAGATGTTGACAATAGACAATACTGCTAAGGATTGCTGAAGTGGCATTATGACCAAGATGCAACGCCATTCATTTCCAGTCCACATTTTGACATTCAAAACAATATCAGACATGAATTTAAGTACAATCTGAAACTGCTAGCCTCGTGGATTCCGAGCTACATCCCAGAAAACGGGGATTGTTTGTTCGGGCCATCCGGTATTCTTCCACCACACTACAACCAAAAAATTATCAATTGAACTTTAAAATGTCAAACAACAGATGACGGACAAGCGACTACATTTAGTAACTAATTGTCATAAAAGCTACCTTACTTTATCAGGTTATGATCACCTGATTTCTCAAAAGTGTGAACAAATGATTTGTAGTCATTAGTTATGTATTCCGGATTTGTTTCCAATTATCAAAAGTACAACGGTAAAACAAAAGATAGTGGTTTCATAAAATAACAATACGATTTGGGATTTAAAAGGACGAATTTCACACTCTGAGGCCTGGTTCAGACGTCGAGCCAGAGTCGCGCCGCGCCAAGGAAATTCCTTCTAGCACTGCAGTGGTGCGACAATGGCTCGAAGTCTGATCAAATCAAAACAAACAAAGACAGCAAAGATTCATGAATTCCTTCGTGATGACTTGCCTCGCTGCGTTGAAGGTGTGAAATCTATTCTTCGCAGCAACAAGCAAGATTAGTCTTGATGAGCAATATGGAACAAAGGTTTTACTAAAAAGTTGTCGCAGACAACCATCGTCTTTAAAAATATGGAGGAATGAAAGGTCAAGAACATATGGTGAAATTTTGACAGTGACCAAATAAATTACAATAGACTAAAACTAAAAAAATTTGCTTCTTAATGCTCTTTATTTTAAAAATTCTTCCTTACTCGACCCTGTTGTTATATTTTTACACATAAAATTCTGAATTAAAAAAATAAAATTCAAAGGAAATTTTTTTAAACCCGTGAATTTTTAATGTTTAAAATTTATATCTGATTTACAAAACAATTTTCAATTAAATTGATATTTATATTAAAAAAAACAGTCCAGTTAAATTTACAATTCATTCATGTTTATTTTGAATATTTATAAAAGATTTTTATCATTATCTTTTATCAAAGTTCAAGTTGAAAATTAAAATTAAAATTAAGAACACTTTTTATCCACCACTTACCTTACTCCATCTTACGATTGCTTCGAGGTGCCTCTATTCATAATCTATACCAAACACTTGCTGTACTTTGTGCTTTGCTTGGTCTACAAAAACAGACAAATCAATAAAAACCTTCTTCAAATGCTTAGTGAGCTTCTTAAAACTTAAAAGACCTCTTGATATGCAAAGCAGTACTGTTTTGCTTTACACGAGAACAATCAGAAAAGAATTAATTTACGTAGCTTAATGTACGTAAACAACTAATCTATCTGGAAAATCAATTAGCAATTACAGATTGCTAACTGTGATTGTTTTTCATTCTATTGTTTCTTCGTTGTTTGCAATGAACTTTCAAAGATATTCAAAACTAACATTCAATTCTGTCTAATCTCTGTTGAAACAATGATTCGTTTTCTTCAGCTTTTAACGAACTTACTTTGATTGCTTTCAGTAAATTCGTTAAATTTAACACATTCAAGCTTCGTGAAGCAAATTTAGTACAGCCAAACCCGGTTATACGGTCCCGATAGCACGGTGGATACTATATCATAGCTAAGATAATCACACACACACCATCTACAGATACACGAAAAATAACGGTTGGAGATTTCGTTAGTTCTTGGAGCCTGCCGTTAAAAGGGACAAAAATATCGAATGTCAAAGGCCCCTTAAAAGTTATTTTGAAATGTGTATTTTAAGAACGAAAAATATTTTTCATATATCTGCAGTTGATATTGATATGTGTGATTATCTTGGCCTTGAACGAGAATCTACCCGTTAAAGGACTTTCCTCCATTAGTGGGAAAAAATTGAAATACTGTCTGCCATTCAATTTCCGGAACAACATAACAATAATATTATCCTTGTATCCAACAGGAACCGCAATATTTAGTCCTCATCATTGATAGAAATTGTCCGTATGGTGTGACCACATGTTTCCGTAGAAAGAAGCAATCTTCCTGAAAATGGTTTAGCGATAAACGATGCTCTTCTTTATCACTCAAGATTTTAACATGGTGACGCGATCTTTATATGTGAGGTCATTTTAATGATGTACTATCTTGATATAACACCCCCTGGCTTTACCTCTAAGATTTAAGTAGAACCAATATGACAAAAACAGATGCTCAGTAAATCTTTTTAATTTTTATACTCCAAAATGAGCATTGGAGAAAGAACTTTTTCTCATGACTATGCTGTGAGCTGCCAGCTTTTTTCTACTAGCCTAACTTTGACATAAGCCTCGTTCAGAGTGCTTAGCATCATTCATCATAGTAGACATTGAGCGATAATGCTGTGTTTTAAAACATAATCCGACAATATGGAAAGTGAACTTAGTAGTTATAGTTGTAAATTGGAGACAGATATTGCATCGGTAGCTGTCAGCTATCATATCTTTTGTATTCACCTATCGTTGACATAAGCCTCGTTCAGAGTGCTTAGCATCATTCATCATAGTAGACATTGAGCGATAATGCTGTGTTTTAAAAC
>JAYJMH010030988.1:1047-40126 GCA_036873815.1 Phacellophora camtschatica
TTTTGCTTCCGGACGTCCCCCCCCCCCCCCCCCCACCAGAAAACGCCCCTTCTCTTTATTAGAGAATAGGAAACGCTGATTACAAAAAACTCCATTTTGATAAACTTGGTTAACACTAAAGGTTTTGGGCAAGGGGAAAAAATCGTTTTCTTTAAAACCAGGCGAAATCTTTGATAAATATTTATTGATTGATTGGTCAAAAAAGCAGCTTTTTGAAAAATATTGAAGTGGAAACTAATCTGTTCACCGCACCGATTATCCTTGCAGCAAAATACAATGTCTCCACCAGTGAGAATGAAGATTTCTTGAGCACAAAGTTGAGTAATTGCAAAATACAGTTTCTCAAACGATAATAATTCTTTAGGCTTTGTGTTGAGAGAGCCAATCAAATAGCAGTTGGTTATGATTATTATTATGACGAGGTCATGCACTCTGGAATGTGCATTACAAACCTTTGTTCTATCCAATTGTTGAGCATGACCAAAAGCAGGGTACCAGTGTTATGGGCATGACTAAATACAAGGCGCCAGGTCCTGCTCTGAAAGATCCAAACACCTGATTGGATGAGAATCGCTGAAGACGGAAACTCGTTGGACGACTTCAGGAGTACTGATCACGGGGAACAATTGAATAATTATAAGTACTCCAAACATGTTTTCAACTGGAAACAGCGTTTTTATCGCAAAAAATAATTATCTTTATTGTGGAAAAAAGTTTATCTTTGAAAATCGTTGGTCATGCTGAGCGTGGTCAGCAGACCTCCTTCGCCACTGGACACGGCCTGAAACGTTGTTCACTGTTCTAAACAGTTTTTCTCAAGGTCTGACTATATTCTCAATGTAACGTTTTTGTGCTTTATCATACACTTCGCTTGATTTAAACTTTTGATGATTTGATTTAAGATTTGATGAAATATTTAGCAAATGGTTCCGTTATGAAACGAAATCATCTGCATAACAATATTGAAACAAGCAAAGTATAGATGAGAAGTTAGAACAAAATATTTTGCAAAATAACACAGCTAAGCATGGCATGTTTTTTGTTTTGAAAAACTAATTGCCAATCAACCGTTGCACGTGTATACAGAAGCAGCATTAAGGAATGTAAGCCAAGAGATGCACATCTGACGGCGTTCTCGTTGAAAATGGTTCTGTGGAATAAGATCTAATTAGCTGGCAAGAAAACATTTGATTACCTCGAAAAAATTTTCATCGTTTTCATTGAACGGCATTCCGTCCATCTTGTTAAGAAGCTGTACGACACCTGCGAAGGGAAAGGAAAATAATACCAGGCCCCATTCATCTTGACAGCAAAACAAAACGCTTGCTTGTTTTGTAAACAATGACAAAGAAAATAACATATAAATGAAATAAACAGTTATATTTTTGTCAAACAGAGACATGATTTATTCTTGAAATAATGTAAATATTTCATCTTGACGGCAAAATAGATTATATTTCTCATTCAAAACTTTCGTCAGCGAGTGTTTATATTTCACGTGAGATCTTTTCTAATTTGTGAACTACAGTAAAGCCCCGCCTCTTAAGAAACAACTTCATAATAAACTCGACCCGGAATTCTGATCAGAACAACAGGAAAACAGTAGGTTAATTCAGGGAGAACACAAATCTAAAGTTAAAAAACGAGTTTCTTAAGGCGGGACGTTACTGCACTTTCTTAAAAGAGTCAACTCGACATTTGGCCACATATGTAAAACACGTAGATTCAACTATCTCGTATTTCCTCATATAAACTTCCTTGGAGTTCATTAAATTTTCCACGTTATTCGAATTTCATATTGTATGCCTGAACATAGTCATAAGAAAAACTGAGTTTTTCTTATGACTTATGACTATGGTCTGAACCTCGTGAACCAAATTTCTTTAAAGAATGAAACAGAATCTTAACGTTTATGTTGATATCTGGACGCCAGCAATATATTTAAAACAGGCAGACTCTACTACCATCCATCCTCTAATAAACGCCCTTGGCATTTACTAAATTTTCAACAATTTAGTGCGGCGTTTATTCAAAAGAGGTGTTCTTTGCAAAATCGAATTTAATGAAAAAATATTTCTTGATTTTAAAATTACTTGATAAATAGTTTTCATCGCAACAAAATTTGAAACGTTTCAACGTCTATGTTCTGACTTACTTTCTTTCTCATGAACGCCACTATATAGAAAGAAAAGTTTAATTAGTGGAGGGCGTTTACTTGAAAAGTACGGTATTTTACTTTCCAGAAGCCTTAAAAAAATATTCCAAAACAACCACAACATGAACAACACATACCAATTAAGTCTCCAATCGCGTTCTTGATTGGCATGCAAAGAATTGTTTTCGTGTGAAAACCAGAGCCTTCGTCAACCTGAAGGCAACAACAAATAGAATAGTCAGAAAATGCTGCTTACACCCAACAAGATTTTAAGTTGGAATCAAACACTTAGCTCTCTTCAAAAAATCCTCCTATCTGTAAGTAAAATATACGGAATTTTGAAATAATTTTAGCCTCACAGTTATTCAAAGGATATATTTCAAATTACATTCCAATAAAAAGTAAGTAAAATGTTGAAAATAAAAACTGAAGATAACTATAAAAACAAACAAAGCAAACAGATGCATTCAACATGATGTTAAAGATGGCGCCTGCATCTTAATTGTATTAATCGTCACAAAAACCTATTATATATTCTCTTTTGCAAAACAGAAAATTTGCACACAAGCATTGCACAAAATTTAATCTTTTTTGACCAATTTATAGGTTGGTGTTAGATCGTAATCGAGATAATGACGCACACAACCTCCAGATGTATGACAAATAACAGTTGTACATTTCGTTCTCAGAAGGTTATTTTGAAATGTGTATTTTCAGAACGAATAATAATTGTCATATATCTGGAGATGGTGTGCGTCATTTACTCGAATTTGATCTAACATAACCAAAATAATATGATTCTAATTAATTTCACTTTAAAGATTACTGCTGTTTTTTGTTCATCTGCGTTGATTGAAATTTCCGTTACTAGGGAAGTTTAGATTCAGGGTTAGTTTAAGTGTGAGTAAAAAGCTCGAAAAGAATTCCAAAAGGTGATTTTGCAACAGAAATATTAAACCTTGCTTTCTTTTAGCACAGAAATGTCAAATGCTCTTCATAAATTAGGCCATCCCGCTGTCGCTATAGTTAAACAAAGTTTCTTCTCTTCTCGAAGTCGAAGTGAAGTTTGTTTTTCCAAAATATAACCAAGAATAATCATTTCACGTTTTCTAAAGTTTGTTCTTTAAATTGTAAAATCAATCGCTTTCCTTGTTGTACTCCTACTGAATCTAAGAGCCTATTTACAAGGAGGTGGTGTTACCATAGAACTAAGGTTTACCCTAGAAGCAGGGTTACCCTAACCTTCCGTCATTTCTTGTGATTTTTTGTCGTGTTTACAAGCATGCTGTAGGAAGGGTATCTCTAGCACTAGGGTCATTCTAGCTGATGTGTAGGGTTGCCCTAAATTGTTCTCTTTGTCAACGCTCTGTTAGGGATAACTCACCTGTCTGGCTCAACTTTAACTGTTTCCTGTGGTATAAACGATGCGAAGTCTCGTCGCTTCTTCCGTGCAGTTATAATATTGACTCGGCTGCCATGGTTACCCTGCCCGTGTAATTTTGTTTCTAAACAAGAGCTACATTTGAACCTAGTGCTAGGTAACCTTTCCTTCATGTAAATAGGCCCTAAATCTCCTAATTATTAATTCTCATTAATCATTTAAAGGCTGTTAACAAATGTAATAATAATAACGTACTGCTGGATCGAAGCGTGGGTCGGCATAAGCATCTGGAATGTTTAGAGTCTAAGATAAAAATCACGATTCTCAATTTTTTCAAATAAAATTCTAAATGAAGGAATCGATAATAAATAATAATAAAAAAAAAAGAAAAATTTAAAAATAACTTCAAAAGCAATAATACAGCAAATTTAATGATAGTGTTGCAAAACAATCTCCCAATACAGAGTGGTCTAGCCTATGAATGGATCATTGCCCTTAATGAATCACTCACTAGTTTACAATATTTTTTAAAATTTATGAGAGTTGGATGATTTAACTTCAGTCTAGATGCACACTTTATGAGTTTACATGTTTCCAAAGCGTCAAGAGAATGAACTAATGGTAAACAAGACGGTGATCCACTCCGGGGCGAAACCACTCCATATCATATAAACATTTTTGCAAAACTCATTTTTTTTAAGCTCTGAAGGATCAAAATGCTTCTTTTTTAATTTCATATCTCAGTGTTGATAAAATTAGTCTAAAACAACTACCTTATCGGCCTTTTTACCCCCCCCCCCCCCTCCCCGTTAATTTATGCGACTCGGCTTAAAATGGGCCAGAAGTTTGTAATTTTAGACCAAAGAGCGGCGGTATCCTAATTTTTTCCCAAAGCCCATTTTACTTTTTTATAAGTAACACGGAGTTTAAATTTTGTTCACTGATTGCAGAAATCTTCTAGGCTTTGGAAGATACAGAGTCAAAGCTAACTTAAATAATCTTTTAACACATAAGTTGGAATCGTTAGCTGATGTTTGGAAAATCTTAGCTTGAAAATACGAAAAAATCACATAATGACGATATGATATACAGTAAAAACCCGCATATAAGATACCAGATTTTTCTTCCAGGGTATTGTTTCTTAAACAATAGGCTATTGTTTTGTCTATTGTTCTATCTAAAAAATCAGCCTGGAGGTTCTTAAAAGTGTGTTTCTTACATGCGGGCTTTCACTGTAGCACACAAAAAAACGCCTTTTCATTTTTATTATCTGACCACTTTTATACGGCGGAAAATTCGGCCCTAATTGGCGTTAAACCAAAATTCTTCTCTGGCGGAATAAGGACCGGCGTTAAATTTGGGCCGGCGTTAAATTAGGGCCGTTAGGGTAAACAAAAAATTCAATAAAATATGTATAATATAAAATGAAAATATATATGATAAATATATAATAATATATATAAAAAATAAAATATCTTATACCTCTCCAGTAGTCGCTACGTATCCTGTTATTCCGATATTGATTGGGAACCTCACTTCCGAAGTGCCGCTAAAATGCAGAAATGACAATTTAAAAAACATGCAAAGCAATATGCTTTATGAAAGAGTATCTCATGTGAAATCCTTAAAAACTATTAAAGCCATGTGTAAAGGTAGAAATGTGTAATTAAACCAGTAATGCCGAGAAAAGTAAATCTGTCCCAGAGTCTCCAAATTAATTTTCCTCCTGACAAACTTGGACCGAGAATACTAACACATTGAACATTCCATGGCTTTCAAAATCTCAATTTGTGAAAGCATGTAATTTTAAAAGATTGCAAAAACCCCTAATTTTCATGTAGTGCGGCGTCCTAATTTTCATGTAGTATTCTAGTAAGTCTACATCCACCCCTCACGAATCAATTATGCCACTCATGCCAACCATTTCGTCAAACAGCGTTCGTCTGAGTGGCATTGTCATTTATGATCACGTCAATCAAAAAAGCGCCTTCGCAAGACATGACAAAAACAGCAGTGCGTGCATAATTCATGAATGTGGTTCCCTGTTTCTCATCATGAACAATAAAAGCTAAAGTTAAATTATCTGCCTAGATACTGCCTAGATACTAAAATCACAGCTTATCCAAATCAAATGAAAGTTCTCACCAGAAGCCCATCCACTTGAAAGATGCAATTAAAGATTGAAAAAATAATCCTAACCTAAAACAAGAAGCTAAACGCAAGCTTAGATGCTATTGGCAATGATTAGAAACGATAACATCTCACGGCAATTGTTTACTGTCGATTATTATAATTACAGATGCATTATTAAGGTAGATAGTTGTTGTTTTTGCAGATTAATTAATTTCTGTGATAGATTTTCTTTCGTTTGTAAAGTAATTTTATCAAATGAAGCCGAGATTTAACTAATTCTGCACTAAAACTTTTGTATTCACATTTTGAGGCTTATTATGAAGCATTTCATTTCATTACGACACGCTAATTTATCTAAGAGCATCTGCATATGCAAAGTCCCGAGGGGGGGGGGTATATGTCCAACGTTCGGACGGGATGTGCCGCTGAGATTTTGTGAACCCACCTATCTTTAATGTTCATTCCCGATGATAATTCGAGATACAGGAGTTCAATTGTACTGAACAAGGAATAATTTTGTATAACAAAAGATTGCGGTTTCAAACACGACAATACGATTTGCGACACGAAAGAAAAGATTTCACACTTCTGAGCGCACTGAATCAAATCAAAATAAAGAAAGACAGAAAAACTTTGTGATTCCATTTATCATGATAAGCTTGGCTGTGTTGCATGCTATCAAGAGAAGGTCATTAATATGAATCGAAAGAGGAAGGATTTATCTAAATATCTGACGCTGCGAGTATATTTATCCAATTCAGAAGCCGAACAGTAGGCAGTGCAATTCTACTATATTTTAGGTTTAAATTAAACATGTTCTATTCAGATTCTGAATCGGATAAATATAACTGCAGCGGCAGATATTTAGATCTATCCTTCCTCTTTCGATTCATACTGATAAATCCTTGTAATAGCCTAATTTCGCGTGCATAGAAAGTCAGTAAACTATCCAGATTTCGGGGAAACAGTTTGCGATTTTGTTTGTTTTGATTTTCAGCTTGAAAGAATGATCTTTGTTTTCGATCACTAATCGCTTTGAAATAGTGTGTCAATCAAAAGCAACTTCTGGTATTGTTAAAAAATTCGCCCATGTTTTCCTCTTTGATAATTAATTTTCCAATTTTTATGCAAAACTTTGATTGCTTTAGAAACTTTGGATTGTTATGCAATCAGCTGGGAATCAGAAGGAGTGTAAAAAGAATTTCTTTTAAACAAACTTTTGCACGACAAACCCGACTCTCAAATCGAATCTGGAATCAAGTGATCATTTTCTGAATAAAACCAAAGTAAGGTATTGTATTATGTTGTATACCGCTTTATATGTTTTCAAGAATATTAATTAGTCTAAAAACTTGATTGTTTTGATTGTTAAAAGCTCACCATGATTGTTTTCTGACCATCGTTTGACCATCATCATCTACGCATTCTCTTGCTTCTAAATCAAATGCTTGAGAAAAAAGACCCTGCGAGCAAAAAGAAAACCATCAACATGCAACAACCAAAAATTTTAATAAATTTCCATTATGGTAGCCTTTGCTAGAAAAGATGGATTAGACAATATTGCTGCACAGATTTTGTTTTCAGAATTTACTCCAAAAATGAAAAATGCAATATCTCAAAATTTTAATAAATTTCCATTATGGTAGCCTTTGCTAGAAAAGATGGATTAGACAATACTGCTGCACAGATTTTGTTTGCAGAATTTACTCCAAAAATGAAAAATGCAATATCTCGAAATTTTAATAAATTTCAATTATGGTAGCCTTTGCTAGAAAAGATGGATTAGGCAATACTGCTGCACAGATTTTGTTTGCAGAATTTACTCCAAAAATGAAAAATGCAAAATATCTCGAAATTCTAATAAATTTCAATTTAGTCGTAAAAAAAAATGATTTAGTTAAAAACGCGATTATACAAACGTACTTTTGAAGATGGATCGACCAGCAAAACGGAACATCTTTCGCATTGCAAAAACGACTGAGTATTCATCATTATCTTGTGTACAATGTTATCCAATGAACTTTGTTCTTCAAATATCGTTCTGGTTAGATCGAGTAAAACCTAAAAAAAAGGAACAAGTTTACTGGATCTTTTCAGATGTTTTACGTCATTTCTTTTGATAAGCATCCTTTATCTCGCTTGGATTGATACTAAATCTGTAAAACACCTAGTGCGCACTCAGACAGATAATATACAGGCAGATATCAGACAAATGATATACAGGCTGTAGTTATGCTTCATAGTGTCTCAGATTGCCAAGCCAATACAAAAATCATTGAATTCAATTTATGATCTGTGAAACAATGTTATTCAAAATATTTTAAGCAAACATCCAAAAAAATTTATGATTGATGTAAATGAATGTAGATCAGATTTCGAAAAATCTTTACTCAAAAATATCTGACTGACATCCCCGTATAAAAAGAGTTGGGTGCCTTCCTCCCCTTGGGGCATTCCACCTCGCTCCCAGATATATTTTAAAACAAATACCGCTCGTTAGTAGTTACCAGTCGCATCATGTTGACGCCCAGCAATTTAATTCGATAGACAAAACGACTCTTGATTGAGTTTTGATTGGCACATGGAAAAAAGCAGAATCTGACGTCAACAGGCAATTTAATCTTTAGAATATTTAGCATACTTCAAACAAAAATATGAAGGTAGGTGCCAGTAACAGAGGCAAATTTGGCAAATTTGGCAAGAAACCATATTAACTGAAAAAAGTGAACAAGCGAAGTCATGCAGAGTTGCGAAGGAGATGTTTCCATTTTCAAGTTGAGAGAGTTTTGCTTTGTTTTCGACGATTAATTCCTTTGAAATTGGTGTGTCAATTTCAATATTGTTACAAAAGTTGCCTCAGTTATTCGAACGATGAAAATCCAATTTAAAATTGTGAAGTAATTTAGCATAATTCAAACAAAAATAAAAAAGGTAGGTGCCAGTGATGCAGTTCTTCTCTGACAAGGACAAAAAATAAGCATCAGATAAGTGAAAAACAATGAAATCTCCATACCTGGTTTCGCTTAATTTCTGCCTGAGATCGTTGATACATATGCACATTGGTGATGCCAATACCACAGAAAACGAGGTACTTTTCAAATATCTACAGGATAAGTGAAGCGTGATGTTTATCTTCTATGAGTAACATACAAGTCATATTTACCAATTATGAATACTTTACAAAAGCATGTAACCACCCAATAAGTATAATATTACAAAAATACAAAATATATAAACTAGGCTATATACCAATGATAAAAAGAATATGTTCATATCATATTCACAATATCACGAAAAGAATACAAAGAAAAAGTAAACACAATGTCTGCCACATGGCTAGTAATTACAAAAAACTAAAACTATTTTTACCATTACAGCTGTACCTCTCTAACTCAAACTCACTGAGCTCAAACTCCTGGCTAACTCAAACTGTTTTGTATGTCCCTCGAGGTATCTTTTAGTGTTGATTTAGCTTTCAATAACTCGAACACCTAACTGGAACTGTTCTGTATATCCCTTGCGAGCTTTCAGTGTCGATTCAACTTTGTTTATCTCCATAACTCGCTACTTCGAACAAATTTGTATTCCCTTGAGAGTTCAATTACACAAGTAAAAAAGACAAACACTGCCAAAAATCACGATGAAAATAAATTCAAAAAAAAATATACGGTAAAATATTTGAAATAAGGACACAATTCAGTCTGGACTTACCCTCTGAAAATATGACACTTTACGCTGTTCGGCAATGTGAAGAAAAGCCCTTACAGGGGTAAACAAATTAAAATATAGAAAACTTACCTTTTCGTCCTCTGCAGTGAAAACTTGCACTTGACGATCTGATCCGATCTTGTTTATGCATTGTGCCACTCCTATCACCTGTAAGAAAAACATTATTGTCTTACTGAAAATGTAATTCTTGGACATTAATTTGTATTGTATATAATAATTAAAAGTAGGGGCTATCTATTTAGAACGTACGCACTGAGGGGGAGGGGGAGAAGGGAGCTGGGAGGGGAATGGCAGGCCTAAAGTGTATGTCTATTGTTATTTTCAGCTTTTTCTATTGTTCTTTTGCGTATATGAGGGGTCAACAAATTTTCAAAATATTGCGAACCTTGTTTGTGGTTGTGCTATACCATTAGAGCACAAATTCTGGACTTGAAATCCCCAACTTTTTGGGGATCGTTGAAACGAGGCTTTAAGAGTTCAATTATCGAAATTTGAATTTGCCATTGTTCTGTTCAAAGTTCGAATTACGATGCGGAAAATCCAAGTCCAGAAATTTTCCTGTATTTTTATGAGTCGTGGTATAGCCTTGCATAACTACGACGATTGTCATAAGTCTAGTGGTTGCTTTATTTATTATTTTAGCTTAAAATAATACGATTTACTTTTACGAAGGCCAGGTTGCTTTCTCAGATATCACCATGAAAAACTGGGCCAGCACACCAAGTTAGTCCAGCTCCAGGGAAGGGCGAGGACGAATCAGAAAATCGACCTTGAGAAATATTGGAGGAGCAATCGCCCCATTTGCTCTCCTCTGCCGGCGCTTCTGACATAGGTGGGTTTTTGGAACAAAATTTGAGCGTGTAAATGTGTAAATATGTGTATTTTCTCAAAAGTAGGTTTCATTTTGTCAAATCCGACACAGGTATAAACAACATAAGACAGAGCATTTTGGGTGTTTCAATTTATCACAAAGAAAAGCCTAAAATCGCAGTAGTTACATTAAAATACGGTATGCTTCAAGTTTTTAGAAGCAATCTCCGTAAATTTGGGGTGGGTGTGTAGTTAAAATTATATTAGTATTTTTTTTACTGTAGTTAAAATTATAGTAAACAAATTGAAAATAAAAGAATTGACCCCCGGGGCCAAACTAGTCAAATAACGAGAAGGAAATCTTCGCATATGCAAAATCAATTCCAAGCGCACACTGAAGGCTGTCCTAGAGAAAATTTTGAAGCATTAATGTGAGTTTGGGGATGAAATGTACTGTGTTTGATGCAATATGAACTATCGTTTGACGTAATAAAACATTTGTTCGCTTTTCTGAACGGCGAAGCTTAAATCCTCCTTTGAAGCAAAACAGGCTGCGGTGAACACGTGGCATTAGCCTCGTTACGTAACACCCAAAGTTTGCTCTTGTCTCATTTCCTACCATGGGCTTGTGCAGTAGTTTATTTTCCCTGTGTCCCTGTAAACGTGAATGTTGTCCCTGTCCGCTCACCCCTGTACTCACATATATTAGCAAAAAAACTGATCCAATGCAACAAAAAATCGTCGCACCAATCCCGGCACAGCGTTGTAAGATTCACGGTCTCTGATTGGTTTAAATCAAATTTACCGCCAAAAAGTGACAGAGAATGCCAGTTCTAAAAACTGTGAGGAAATGAAATGTTGCATTGAAGTGAAATAAGAAATTGTCGCGTGCAGCTTGCAAAATATCATTTTCACAACCAATATATAAGCTTTTCACCGCAAATAGTGCGTCTATGCTTTTTGCTGCGAATGTTTTTCAGTAGAAATTAGGCCATCTCGGAACTGATCAACACAAAATGCACTGTGATGTAATAATCCGTAGTTAAGCGGGGGTTATCAGATTATGCAGAGGAGCCACACCATGAACATGAAATGAGTCTAGCTGCTCGATGTTATTCAATTCAATTAGCAATTCAATTCAACAGCCACAAAGGGACTGGTGTAGTTAGTCTAATCCCCCGGATGTCAAACCCAACTCTTCTACACGGCGCCTATTGTTTGTGAGGATAAGACATTGACGTTGTGGAGGAGCGTGTGAAGTAGAGAGCTAGAATGAAAGTTATGCTTCTTTTTCCCCCCTCCGCTATCCGATTTCTAATTCCGATATTTCTACATTATCCAATTTCAAAAACTAAACTAATATTAATTACACTTTTTATACTCTCGTTGCCAAAAAACTGTGAATAAATAAACTTTCATCATCACCACTTTTATCCGTAGAATACCTTCACGCTTGCTACAATTAAAAAAATAATTGACGCTATTATTAAATGATCTGCAGTGTTTTAGGAAAACCAAGAAATTCCCCCAAAAACCAATACGCCAAACATGGCTATACCACCTTTAAGCTGTCTGCATGTGACTCACTCTTGGCCACAAAGCCCAGCTGGAGCAACCAGTTTCAAAGGACACTGTTTGGTGGTCAGGAAATTTCAGCTGAAAACATCACAGTGCGTGAACACAAAGATTTTTTTCCTAATTTTAACAAAATTTAAAGCCGATATACAGAGTTCAAAATTAATTATTAAATCATTTTTGCGTAAAGATTGTAACAAAAATAGGTGTGGTCAATAATGCTAAATCCATGTATTACTAATATGCCCCTCAGCCGCTTCACCCCGGTGAGTGCTATATGGCCTATTGACAAAGAATGTACAACGTCCAGGACTTTATATTAATTTCAGTCATTTCGAAGTAAGTTTATTTTAGAATAAGGTTGGTTTGGATGTGCTACCCCCTGCAAAATAAAAGTTGCGTCGGATTTGCATGTTTAGCAGAAATAAACTTATTCAAAAGTCTAATGGAAAAATATTGGAATTAGAAATGATAATGGAAAAATATTGGAATTAGAAATGATAATGGAAAAATATTGGGATTAGAAATGATAATGGAAAAATATTGGAATTAAAAATCAAAAATAGAAATTGGATAGCGGGGTAGAAGCATCACTTGCATTCTAGCTCTCAACTGCATACGCTCCTCCACAATGTCAATGTCTTCATCCATACCAATTTCCCTGCGTTGCTTTATATGGTCAGAAAGCTGGACATGGATACGTCAACTTTTTGGCGTGCGTTGAAATAAGGCTTAGGTTTTTGAGCGAGCATTGAAAGTAACTCATTAAAAAGACGATTTTGAAGAAGAAATATTTTGTTCACGTTTCTAGTAGACTCACTACACGAGTTCCCTGTGCTTTCGCTCTTTGATGTTGTCGTTGCAGGCAGAGGTGCGAACTAAGACTTTTTTAACGAGTCTAGATTTCGAGCATGTTTGAGCATGAGTCCCCATTGACCAAAACGACGTCAACTCTGTCAAAAAACGCAGGAAAAGAAGAGACTCGTGTAATAAGGGGCAGATAAACGAGAGCATCGTTCAAAATATGGTTCATTATATGTCATCGCTATCTGGGTGCTTAGTTCTCGAAGTAGCCGTTTTGATTTGGATAAGATTCTATGAATTGGGTATGTCACGAAATATGTCACCATACTTTGAGTCTTACTCTTGGTTATCAACCATAATAAGGTACCAGGAGGATTTGACTTTGAAATATGCCCAGGAAAGAGCTTGCCAGTTAACAAAAAAAACCGGTGCTGCACAGCTGCTTGAACAACTGTCACTTTCGGAAGATAAAGCTTTGCGTCAACGATCAAATCGTTGCCCGTGTAATCATCTTCATCTTAATTCCTCCTCCAAAGTGTGAAATAAAAGATTACAGAGTGTCGAATTTGGCCATAATCTTAACTTTCACATAAAATATTTATCATGAATCAATACGCCTTTCGAACAATCTGAGGATAGCAATATTACAAATAGTGAATACAGTGTCACTGCACCTGCACGCTGCAATTCAATGCGAGAAAATTGCTTTCGCGAAATTTTAATTGGAAATTAGCTAGCGCAATAGGAAATAAAAGATTTAATTCTAGCTTGCTGCTGCACACGATCATCCACAACGTCAATGTCTTCATCCTCGACAACAATAAACGCCGCGTAGAAATGTGTTCCTCTCCTTAAAACTTCGTCCTCGATAGGAAACTGGCATTCCATTTCCCTGACTAGGACATCCGCGATCACCGAAACAATGATGAGATCGAGCTAGGTAGCTAGGCTTATTGCATGTTCTTAGTATCCCTCCTCCGCATAAACTGATAACCCCCGCTCAACTACGACTCATCACATTAAAGTGTGAAAAGTAGGCCTAATCTCGTTCACATGCAAAGCAAGATGATTGTATCTGTTCTTCTTGAATTGAAATCTCAACCACCCTCATTACAAAACACGCTATGTTGTTCCTGGACCAAAAACTTCAAAACTGGGTTTTTCAAGACAGGCACACGGAAACAAATATCAGAGAGAAAAGGGTACTTTCAAAGCTATAGCAGTGATATCTTCTTTTACTTTTATGCATAATTCCATTTTAGTGGTTGAATTTTGGCGGGAAGGTTGATTTAAGGCAATCAGAGACAACCTATCTTAAATGCTGCTCTGTGATTGGGTCAACAACTTCTTGTCGCAGCAGACCAGTGTTTTTACAATACTACTATAAGTCCCCGAGTCGGAGTCCGAGTCCCAGAGCCCGAGTGCTGCCGAAGCCCTTTTGGTTTTTTTGTCGCTTGGTCCGGCCATGGAACTAAAATTGTCATGGTCCTGGAACAATGAAAAATTGCCCATTGTCGTTTAATCCGGCAAAATTGTCATGGTCCTGGAACCTCTATCTGGCAAAATTTTTATGGCCCCGGAATATTTGTGCGCTTTTCTTGTGTTTTTATATTTTTTTTGCGAAGCGAGATGAGAAGCTGGTGTTAAGCAGCTAAGTATTAAGCCTATTTCGATTTCATTATAGAAGGATTCTCTGTATCCTGACAATTTTAGTTGGCTGATTATAGCTAAAGAATGTTCAATTGAATTTTTTCAGCTGCGTTAACATAACGCCGCCAACAACAGTGCATTGGTTCATTTTCTTTTGTCGTGCAAGGTTCAGAAATTCCAAAGCACATGTTACTTTATCAGCTTTATTTTTCTTATCTTAAACAACAATAAAAAATTGCCAGTTGATAAATCAATTCAAAAATTCAAGCTATAATACTACTGGACACTTCAGGTTGTTGCAAATATCCTATGTGAAAGCACGTTATTGTTTTAAGAAAATCAAAATTCTATTAACGCTCTTTATTTTATTTTAACCCCGTAGGATTTTACTGTTGCTTAAAATTCTTAAAAGAAGATTGTTTTATCGTGCGCAGTTGAGCTAATAAATGTATAGCCTTAGAAAGTAGAATTACGATGGAGGGGAACGTGGCGGATAAGGTAAGATAGCAGAGAATAAGGTGGGAGAAAAGTAATTAGACTAAAATCAGTCATGCAAGTTTTAAGTCCGAAGTGATTTTGTTGGAAATGAAGAACAAAAGAATTTTGGGTAACTGGTCCACCTTTTATTTGTTTATCATTATAATGCAGGTGTGCTATTGTTTCGCTGGAAAACAATGATGTAAGGTAAAGCCTGGACCATTTTATCCAGGAATTTCTGGTCACCGAAAATAATCATAACTAAAGGGTTTAAATGTTGGAACACAGACACACGCTATGCATATACGCACCTCTCAAAATTATAAACAAGTCAGGCATGTGCAGAACAGAATAATTTTCTGAAGAAAGCTGAATAATGAGAAATAACAGCTTACCTCGCCGTCAGAATTTTTGACAGGCATGCATAAAATACTCTTGGTCTTGTAACCTGTTCGCTTGTCAATATCTTGGTTGAATCTTGAATCCTGCAAAACGAAACGCAGCAATTAATATTGAGTCTTTTAAAGTTACAAAGATTGTATCAAAATTCTTAAACAAAACATTAATTTACAAGCAAATTTATCTGAATCACTTAGCTGGTTGAACCATGAATCAAAATTTTAATCAGTGTGAAAGTGAATAACCACCCTTTTTTGGTGAAAATTCCAAGGACATTTTTCAGTAAAGAAATAACCTTAGGACTTACTCCTAAATGTTTGGAGAGATTATGAAATTAACGGCACGTGTTTTTTTAGACTTTCCAAACCTTCTAATTCCTAAAAACGGAAGGTTTCCGACGAACAGAATCCAAAAGTTTAAAAGAACAAGAATTCGTTAATAAGGACAAGTTTAGCGACAGTGGCAAGATTTTCCTGGCAGCTATGAAGACAGAGTCGATTGAATGTTGACGTAAGATTCTCAAGATTTTACTCCTTCGTTCGAGAATCAAAACTTAGAAAACGTAGGTAGCTACCAAAACAATGGGCTCGAGAAACTTGACTTGTTACACGGTCGCAGTATCGCTCCTCGCTAACGTTGATTTTTGATTATGTTGATTATTGATTATGTTGATTACTGTTATGTTGATTAGTACAGTGTATATAAACGAAATATGATATGTAACATCTTATATGTTGTGATCTATTATGCAGAAAATCTTGCATGTTTTGTAATCATCTTTTTTTGTTTCTCAAATCTGAGCCTGGGCTGTTTCTTGTGTATTTCTCATTTACTAAGAAGTTTCAAAGTTGTTGTTGTAAAAAAAAGAGAGTAAACTCGAACAATTTAATTTATTAATTCAATACTTAAACTTATTCTCACGGTTGATTTATTTATTTTATTAAAACAACCTGCTTGCTCCTATATTAACGTGGAAGTTTGATCAGTGAATCTTTTCAAATTTTAAACTCCCGAGTCGCCAATGAAGCAAGCATGTTGTTTTAATGTCAAATCATGGACTGAAAATAAATGAGCTTCTTCAAATTAACTTGAAAGCTCACGGTTTTGGGCAATTTTTATCTAAAAATTTTGACAAGCAAACGTGGTTGCAGATGACTGGATGATATCCTACACTCAAAATTTGGGTCTCAGACGTCGCTTGATGCACAAATAGAGGTTCATAGTCCCGCGAATTTCGAGCTCTATCCTGCAAGCAAGATAGTTGTTTGGGTCAATCGGTATCTGAAAACTAAAAAAAAAGTAGAAAACCATCGATTTTTCCAACCAAATGTAAAAAAGAAGATCTGGTTGCTTTGATAAAATATTTAAACAACAGCAGGTTTTGAAGGGTCTTGGCGAAAATGAAAAACCAAAAAAAAAAACGGCGGGACCTTGTCATGCAAGAATTTCAGTCAATATTTCCTCATCGTTTTCTTGTCTTCTAATCTTCTCGACTCTCGTGTTTGAGTCCAGTACAATCGCGGATCAATACAGTTAATCAGAGCAAAGGCGTGCTCTAAACGAATATTGAAGCACAAAAAACTGTTGGATTTGTTATCAAAATTAGAAATGCTACCTATTATTTAACAAAACATTTGTTTAAAATCTTCATTACGGTGATAATACAAACCCAAAGTAGATTATGACGTTGGTTAATACAATATATGCTACCGATGTATGCTAAATTCAATAAAGATGAAAGTTTATATAAAGTGATGTTCACATAAAGATCACTGGCTGTATGAACATGATTCTGACATATTTCCTCTATTATCACGTTTGCACGTAATTAAATTTACTCAAGTAGAGGCCCAGAGCGTTGATTTATTCGGTAGGCTTCGGTTCAGAACGAGTTCCAGTGTCTACAAACTGCGATTTTGCATCTGAGATAAACTTCTTTGTAAACCTTACGTTCTATTTATTAGGTTTCAACACTCTTCATGAATTGCGCCTTCTCACTGTAAGCGAACAGAGCAAGCAGTAAAACTTCCACCTCGATATAGGAGCAAGCATGTTGTTTTAATGTCAAAATTTTTAATGTTAACTTGGACTAGAAATTAATAGCGTTCCTTTAATCAAACAAATTTCCTCCGCTTTTTAAAATACTTAGCTTGTTTTCCCAAACGGCGACAAAAAGTAATCTGTATCACGTTTCAGATTTGCAAGGCAGAACGCTCGGATGCCCCACGAGAGCACAACCCCAATTTAAACATGCTCGCGACGTTTGATCCTTAGAAACCTTCTTCGTTGAACAATGGAAAATATGCGTGGTTTGGGTGTGGCACATAGGTTTTTTTTGTAGACCATGGGACTGTAACACCCTATTCGACCAACTGACAGGTAAATTTTCGTTGAAATCATCTAATCCCCATCGAAATCTTTTGAGAGATCGCACAATACAACCATGGAATGTTCAGTTTTCATAAAAGCCTTCTGAGTGATGCGTCTCTGCAAAGCCACAAACGGATTCAGTCGTAAAGAATTTAGAATTTGCCATCCTCTTACGGGAATTTGTGGTGAAAATTACGCCAGTCACCATGATTATTTTCAACAGGAAGGTTGAAAGCTTTTCTTCTGGACTCTGCATATCTCCGAAAATCGGAAAATCGGAAAAAAGTTTCTTCGATACCCCCAATCTAAACCTGATCACGACGCCCTCCAGAATAGAATGAACAGGTAACGTTCAGCAAAAATCTTAATTGTCATAAAATGCACCTGCCGTCTTAGGTTTAGGGGGGAAAAGAAGTTCTTAGAAAAAGGAATTACACTAAAACATTGTGAAATTATTAACGTGAAATTTTCCG
Source organism: Phacellophora camtschatica (assembly GCA_036873815.1). Lineage (NCBI taxonomy): Eukaryota > Metazoa > Cnidaria > Scyphozoa > Semaeostomeae > Ulmaridae > Phacellophora > Phacellophora camtschatica. The sequence goes on from JAYJMH010030988.1 coordinate 19,004, forward strand.
CAAGCTGCACGTATCGCACGTAAGCAAACAAAAAATAAACACCATAAACTCGATAAAGTATGGAAATATGCACGCACGTGAAATGTTATTCGCATCAAGCATAACATCATAACAAGAGTATGGCGCCAGTCGAAACTGTCATAGACATCAGAAAAATGACTTCTGATGTCAAAAATGTTAATAAATGGAGAAAAACAGTTTCGTGGTTCAAAATTCGCCTATGCTTTTCATTGAAAATTATATTTCTGAATCCGATCTAAATCGTTCTATATTTTTGGGTTACATTATCTTCGAGCTCCTTTAAAGCATTCATTAAAATGTCCTGATAAGGAATAGGATTTAATTATATTTTGGGTTTACATTTTTCTTCTATTACAATATTTTTGGGTTTGCACTTCCTTTTCCTTCAATTACATTTTTGGGTTAAGTTACGATTTCCTTAGAGGACACACCCGCTGCATATGTCAGATGGTACTGCCCTCTGAGAAAATTCCGGTCTTACAATTGTCTATAGATGTGGCAAAATATTACACATATGGATACAAACAAACATTTACAAAAGAGTTGAACATTTGTACGAGCAACCGTTACGTTGTAAAAAAAATACCCCAAGCATGGCCAATTAGGCAGGGACAAAGCCTTTATACCCCAAGCATAAAAACAATTGGTCCACTCGATATTAAATATAGCACAGAAGATGCCATGAGCTATATAATAGTATACCTTCTGCAATTGAAGCAACGAAAAAATTTGATATTTTTAAGATAAAATTATGCAAGTTCATTTCCTAAAAAAAGGTTTTCCACCGGCGTTTATTTGAAACAGGCGTTTATTTGAAACAGGCGTTTATTTGAAACAGGCGTTTATTTGAAACAGGCGTTTATTTGAAACAGGCTTTTTTCAAAACATTCAGCTTCAGCAACAATATTTAGATAAACATTCAAATTCAACGGCGTCTATTTCAAAACATTCAACTTGGACTGAAATATTTAGTAGGCACACGTTGGAAAGATCCAGGGGATGACAAAAATTATTTGTTGTATAATTCATCAACGAAAGTATTATGAGTACATCAATCAATTTATTTGTAGAATACAATTAACTACTACAATGGGGACATTATAAAAGTATTCTACACAACCCAAGAAAAGCATAGTTTAACCAGCCTGGGCCGTAAAATCCTTGAGTTTACTTGAATCCGGCGTTTATTTCCCAAAATTAAACTTTTGACCCGGCGTTATTTGAATCCGGCGCGTATTCGAAGCCCAGCGTTTATGCGAATCAATACCGTAGCTCTGGTTTATCGTTTCAAAATATTACTGTGGTATCATACAATTGTATTATGCAAGTTTTAATTAGCTGTAGAAGGCTATAGTTAGAGACTAACGTTAGATAAAGGAATTTAAAAAAAAGATCTGAGATTTTCAGGCACAAAAATAGCAATAGGTTTTTCCAGCTCCACCCATGCAATTAGGATAGGCAACTATTTAATTTCTTACAAACACGAGTGCAGAAAAAACACATGCAATGTGCTGATGTTTCAATTTCTTTCAATCCAGTTTTTAATAGAGTTTCGAGGTAGGAGTTTGTTTCTTTCAATCCAATCTTGTTTCTGAGAGCATGATCTGGCTAGATCCAAATATTTTGTGGAAACATCTGTTTATCTCTTTACAATTACTGATGCAGCTTTTGAATTTTAAAGGGAGATCATTATCTTCATGTTATCATCATCACTTTGCTTTAAGCAAGCTCAGACAGAATAAATTGAATATTAAACTGTCGTGTTTATCTGGTTTTTTCTATTTGGCTGACAATAAAGTTGACTCAAATATGTTCTGTCACAGTGTGGTTCGTTTATCAAGACCTCGATTTTAATTTTGAAAATAACTTAACTTTACAAGTGATCTTTCTAATTCAAATTGAATTGCACTTTCAATCATTGAATTGAATGTTTGTGTTAAGTTTTCAGAAAAGTATTCTTTATAATTTCAAAACAGAGAGCCTCCTGTTAAAAACCACACACACAAAAACACCTGTAATTTCTCAATAATATTTTTAAAAGTGCATGTAAGCTAAAGACAACAGCAATTCCTTACCCCCTGAAAGTAGTCAGGTCAGTTAACAAGTCAGTTGATTCATAGACAAATCAGTTAACAAGAAACATCAGCAGAGGTGTACACGTATAAAAATTTAATAACAAATTTGACAATGCACAGAAGATTAAATATACATGCTTTGCATAAAACTTTATGAAGAGCAAAGCTCAAAACATTGTAAAGAAAAATCCTCAAATGTACACTTATGAAAATTTAATATTATTTGCAAGGGTGCATCTACCATATCCTTGCTTGAGGAAGGCAATATACAGAGTTTTTCAGGGGCAAATTTTTGGGCCATCCTCTTTGGTTCTTTGGGAAACGCCCTTATGGGAGTGTTTACCAGAGGGAAATGCCCTTCAGAAAGTTTTTGGTCAATGCTTTTCATTGCCATGATTTTTATTAAGCATTTGAAAATTTGGACTGAAAATACTATGATTCAAAAAATTTCTAACATTTTATTGAGAACAGTTAAAGGAAAAACTTTTGTTCATTACACAAAAAACTGTTTCATTTCTAGTAGATTTCAAATATCAGGTTTCCATCTCATGTAAACCAAAAAGTGTTGTGTGAAAGGTGAAATTTGGCAGGTGAAACAGAATACAAATGCCAATAACAAGCAATTTGAGCTTTGAAATTGCATTATGTCGAACTGTCAACTCCCGCTCAAGTTCATGCTGTGTTTGTGTATATCAAATTCAGGTCCTTTGTTGGAAACAGATCAATGGAACCGGCTGATAAACACAAAATCATCCAAGGAAAAATTTTTGTCACTCTCAGTTTGAATCACAGAGTTTATTTGGAGAAATGTTTATTAGCTTTTCACTTTTTAATGATCAATCTAAAATTTTAGAAATTTGTTTTTCTTGATATTATTACTGGGTTTCCGTTGGTGCGTGCTGGGAAATCGAAAGAAAACGTCTGATTTTTAAAATCGCCTGTTGATATAAAACTTACTTCATTTGGGTAAATAGAATAGTTGTAAAAAGTGTTCATTTTAACAAGTCTAACAAATAGTTTGGATAGTTTTAAAACGAATTTTTGCCATACTATTCCGTCATGAAAAAGGAAAAACAAATAATAGATAATTACTAGCTTTAGCCATCATTTCAAATAAAAGTTTCTAAAAGCTCATAATGGCCTAATTACCTGATAGGCATCTGGAATGTTGACAATTTCTCCTGTCTCGGCAGTAAACCCAATTATTCCGGTTCCCCAGGGGACTCTTATCTCTCCCAGATCACTGACATCTTCAACTCTAGAGTCTGCATTCACATCGAAAACTTCTGAAACAAGAAATCGAGGTCCATCTTTCGAGCCATTTACAATAAACAGCGAACATCGGTCTCCATTTGTCATTAAACTAACATTCTGCAAAATTTTATGACATAAACCTTTAACTTCGTGATCGCTTGCAATATCTTTTACTAACTCGACGAGGAATGCATGCTCGTCCAAAACTCTCAATTGCTGCAGTTCTTCCTTCGATTTTCGTTGCCTGCTCGGCTTGAATAACTGCCTTTCCAATCCAAGAAAATTATGTGGTCCGTCTAAAACGTTTACAATAGGTTTTAAGATTCCTCGACTATCAAAATCCGAAGCAGAACTTTTTCTAATCGGTGTAGATGTTCCAGAACTCGAGCTTCGGTGAAATTCGCCCCCAAAAGGCGGAGTACGGGACCTTGGCGAACGACCTCTGCTGTTGTGTCTCAGAAAAGACCCAAGCAACATCTTTTGAGCTTTTCGACTGAAGTAAGATTCTACAAATTCAGGGTTCCCATCAAGCCACGCTTCGACCTGTTCTTCGGATAAATCTTTGACTGAACCGCTTTCCTCATTGATCCTCCCACCATTCTTGTCCCAGCTTGACATGATTTTAGGCCCCACCAACAAACAACACAAAACTCTCCTCCTGTTCGTGGTATCTGCCTCGCAGACTTACGGTTAAACAACCGTAGATTATGTCATTGCAATATAGTTGACCGTCAACGTTTGACAAGAAACTGTTTGAGTCTTTAAATGAATTTCCCTTCACAGATTTGAGGCTCTTCGCAAAACATTCATCATCTCAGTTGTTACGGCGGTGGTAAAGTCTTGTTCTCATCTCGCGGCTCGCCTGCAAACATAGCAAATTTGCATTCTTCCTTTTTGATACAGACTGACGACGATTCTCCTTCAGAGAGGTCATGAAATATTTTTTGAAGGTGTTTTTATGTAAATTTTATTTTCCGAATTCCACAAGACAACGCAGGTAATAAAATAAACAAATACGAAAAGATCAAAACCAAACTATAAAATACGATCCTAATGATAATAATACAATAATAATAATTCTAAGAACGAATTTTGATAAAGTGATTTTTATTTGTTGGCATATGTTTGCTAAGTTTATAAATTTATTTGCCAGTTTGCAAATTGTTGTTCGCACGAAAATTTTCTGGAAATGTTTTTGGTAATTTTCATAAACACATGTTGATAAACAAAATTGCGTGTAAAGCATCGCCACGAAAAATGCGTAATAAACGCCCCATGGATTTTTATAAACAAATTTTTCAAGGAACAAGATGGCCAGATGCCTGCAAAACTATTTGAAAGTTACAATCTGCAAATAATAATGTAAACAAAACTCGGGAAAAAATCCCAGAATGACCAATATCTTTCGTCTTCTTCGCGTTTGGCAGGAAAGCAAGGAACTCAAAACTAATTATTTTATTCTTTTGTCAGTTTTCAAAAAAATTTAAGCATCTTCAAGATAAAATTATCTACGATAGAATTTCGGAAGCCGACAGATTTTTGCTTTATTGGCTTTGGTAAGAAGTAGAGAAACTGTCTTCAATGCAATAAGACTTTTATTTGATTTCATAATTTGCTTGCCTACTTCAGAAACGAAAAAATTCGAGAAAAAGAAGATGGAAAGCTAAAAGGCTTTGTTCAGTTGTTTTCTCCAAAACAAATTTAGCAAAACTACCTTGAAAAATCGAGAGAGAAAATTGCATGGCTGACCATCAAACGAACTAAAGTGCGATAAAGATTCCAGTAAGAAAATAACAAAGCGATTTGGGATCAAGATTTCACACCTTGAAGCTCAGCCAACCGCAAAATTTGCTTTTTTGTTTATTAGATGTAAAATCTGTTCAAACCAATTGCTGATCGCTTTGTGGTTCTGAAGACATGAATACTTTCGTAAAGTTAAATAACATTTTTTGACGCTGTTTTGTTCCTTTCAATCGACCGATATATTTTTGCCCCTAATTTTCGTAAAATCTGGAGTAAAATTTAATGCCTTCAAAAATGCTAAACGCAAGTTGTTACGAAGGTTGTTTTTTCAATGTTTCTTTCAGATGTTCATATCATATCTTACGATAAAGGGCCTAAAAACGTAATTTTCATCGCAACAGCAACTTGAGTTATGCAAAATCGATGAATTTTATGTAAACAAATAACCAGCAGAACCTCCATCTTCATCTACCTAGTAATGTAGAGCCAATTTTATAGAGAGGGGCGGGGAATCACCGAGAGCAACTTGAGAGAAACTGTTTTTAAGTGGGGCATAAATCTAGTCATTTTCAAGGATGCCTGCACAAGCGAAAAGCAAAGGGCAGCAAACATTCCAAATGAGGAAACACAAACAAAACATTTAAAGAGGTATCATGTTTCTGGGGAAAGGAGGGGCAACTTCACCCAGTGCAAGCGTTGCACTATCTTCAAAGACACTTGCCCAGCCATTATCGAATTATCGAAAAAGCTAGTTTCTTTAAAGAAAAATGACAATTCCAAAAGCAATTATATCGGGAACAAGGTCAATGTTCCTCTGATTAATAAAATGTCATACTCCAGACCTTCCTTAACATTCATAGCATATTATTTCTCTATTTTATGTTTTCCCTATATGAGTGATCAAGTGAATAGCTTTTCAGAATTTCGATAGCCTGCCATACAGAGGGTGTACAAAATTGACAACCTGAATGCAGACAAGTCTGATTTTGAAAAGTCCGTACGCAGGCTAATGCATGACCACCCCTTCTCCGGTTCAGAAACGTGCATACGTTTTATGTACTCTGCATGCTACAACAACTTGCAAAATGTCTTAAACTGAGGGCCACTAAGATATTCCTTCTTACCCCCGAACAATGCTGTTGTGTTACAATTTCAACGGAATTCATGGTAGAAAACGCGATTGTCAACCTCGTCCCCAGAGTTTTATATGCTTTTCCATCTAGCCATAAACTGGGGCCCTGGGTAACAGGTTGTGCGATTGGCTCTCAGCCTGGTTCCCGCCAGGAAAGCATTTTAGACCGCTTCCGTGGAGCCCAGGCCTCTTAGTCGAAAATGACGTCAGGGCACCAGACTGATTGTCTCTGATTGGTGGCCAATCAGGCAATACAACAACATTGCTCTTGGGGATCGGTTTTGCTACGTGATTGCACGGGGAAAGAAGAATTTTATTACTATTTGTAAAATTAACAAGGTGTTCCAAGAACTTTTGGCAAGCATTGAAGTCTCACGCCCTTTTCAACATGCAATCATTAACATTGGAGTGCCACAAGGATCCGTACCATGTCTGATGTTGGTTCTATAAATTCTATAAATAAACTTTCATTTGTTCATTCGTTCATTCATTCATGCATTCATCCATTCATACTAAAGATTTTGTTGAAAATACTTGTAAAGTTAGCATGTTTTGATAACGATACTTTGTTTCTTGTGAATGATGCGATTGAAAATGTGGACAAGTTGAATGGGATAAATTTTGCATCCAATCTCAATGATGTTCACAAAATATACTGCTGTTTCGTGGTCCTCGATTGAATGATTGTAAACGTTTGGATAAACATTGTTTCAATTGCAAATTTGACTTTTATTAAAAACTTTAAAGAAAACGATTATTTAACCGACAAACACGTCATAGATCATGTGGCATTGACAAACAACAATTTCATGTGCTGGTGACCAAAACTCGACTGAAAGCCTGGAACAATTGTCGTCGCGCGTCATGCTGTTCGGTATAACTTCCATGGTGATTAACATGACAACTTTATAATTTTGTGATGTAAAAGCAAACACGAGAAGACCAAGAGAAAAATAACACAGACAATGACGAGCAATTGAATAATGAAGAGCTCTAATTTGTTCAAAACACAATAAAATCTAAAGTATCTAATGAGTGCGGAAATCAATCTATATGATACGGCCGTTGGCAGAAGCGGACTGGCCTGTTTCTTAGGGCCCGGGCAAACTTTTTAAGGGTCCCGAAAAGGGAGTCTGGGGCATAGCGCACACGAAAACGATGCCTGAGGAAAAAAATGCCCACACAGATGCCCGATTGGCCAGTCCGTCTCTAGCCGTGGGCTCATTACATGATTCTCAGAGTCCTCCTCTCCCACCTTATTTTCCACTTCTACAACCTCACTCACTCTGGGACTTACGATATTACAGCAAAACAATGGCCTGCTGATAAAAAATTTGCACCAATAACAAAGCAGTATTTAAAGATTCGCTGTTTCTGATTGGCTAAAATGGGATTTACCGCTCAAACGTCGCCGAATACCAGTTGTGGAAACTGCGAGAAAATTTACTGCAGGTGCAGTTTTCGCGATAACACTGAAGCAAAATCTAAAAAGAGGATATCAGTTCAGGCCATTCAGTGCTAGATACTATGATTCCAGTAACTCCATGGTTCAGGCGGAAGAGCGATGCTGCGAACATGTAACGAGTCTAATAATGTAACGGTACATTGTGATACAGTAAAAACCGGCATATAAGAACCTGAAATTTCTTAATCAACTTCGCATGGCGGTTCTTAATAAAACGCAAAATGTATGGATATTTAAATAAGGGGTATATGAAGCAAAGTACTGAAACTATCTTCTGCACAGGCTGTTAATATTTCAGAAATTTGATATTGAAGCTAAAGTTTTAAACAAGATGTTTTGGAAAATATATCTCCAATTGTTTGGCTGTAGGTTCTCAAAAGGATAGATTCTTATATGCAGGTTCTTAGTGTAATTAAACAATCTCTGTAGTGATCAAATGATAGTGGTGACTTGCTTTATCCAGAATCTTCCTCGATCGACTGTTCATACGAAGACGGCAACTAATCAAAATATTCCATCTCTGCATTAGCATATTATCGCCAGCATAATGCTCACAAATGTTCAAATGCTCATTTCCAGCAGAACGTTTTGTGCTCTGCTTCAAATCCTCAGCTAAACGTGTGTCTGGAAAAAAACTCAACATCATCAAGGTCTACAGGGGAAAAGAGGTAGGCTCGGGGTAAAATGGGTAGGCTCGGGGTAAAATGGACAGGATCGGGGGTAAAATGGGTAGGCTTGGAGTAAAATGGGTAATGCATACAATATCTGAATAATTGTCACCAACAGCTTGAAACACAAATGTTCTTGAGCTACAACCATTGAAACTGCCCAGTTAAATATTGTGGATGTTGATTTGCCAATCCACGAAACAAGAGCAGATCTTGCAACAATAGGGAAATTGACACGCCAATTTCAACGCGATTAGCCATCGAAGACAAAGAGAATTCTCTCGAGCAGAAAATCTAACATGGCTTTGTTTGTTTAGATTTTTCGCTTTAGAGAATTCGCTTTGTCTTTGATGGTTAATCGCTTTGAAATTGGCGTGTCGATTTCGCTATTGTTACAAAATCTGCCTCTGTTAATCCACGACATTCCATTTTAAATCTCTTTGCACTAGGTATTCATTTTACCCCTCCCCCCCCAAGCATACCAATTTTACCCTTGTAGACCTTTCTCAAAGCCTCTTGCTACTACACCTTTATATGTAACTATTTTGTTTTTATAAGAAACTTGAGAAAATATTCTTATAAGAAACTTAGAAAGCGTTTCAGTACTGAAAGATTCTCAACTTTTCACAAATTTAGTACAGAATGTTTCTTAAAAGTTTCTTGAGCACTAAAAGGTAAACATGATATCAGAAATACTCAGCAATTCAGGTCAAAATTAAGTCATTTTCCCTTCAGTTCCTATGAACAAAAAAATTACCAAGTGAACTAAAACTTATAAAATTTCTCGTATTATGGCTGAGTACTGAAAGTTTCTTAACTTTTTAACAGCTCCAACAGAGGCAAATTCTGCAACAATAGTGAAATTGGCACACTGGTTTCAAAGCGATTGTCCCTCGAGAACAAAGTAAAACTCTCTCAACTGGAAAACGTAAGCAAACAATGTTGCGGAGGAGACGAAATCAAACAATGTTGCTACAAAATTCGCCTCTGCTAACAGTTCCAGTACTGGTTTCTTATAAACTGGTTTCTTATAAAAAATGTGCGTATACTTGTCAGGGCCTGCATTTATCATCTACCTATTCTTTATCTTATCCATTTTTCTAGTCACATGAGTGGGATGATTATGAGTCCATTTTTACCAAAGTGACGCAGGAAAACAGGGACTTGTGAAATAGTTCAATGAAGTTTCCAAGGTTAAATATTCATACTTAATCTAGCAAGGACAGATTTTGTAACCATAGTGAAATTGACAAGCCACTTTCAAAGCGATTAGCCATTCAAGACAAAGCGAATTCTCTCAAGCAGAAAATCTAACATGGCTTTGTTTGTTTTGATTTTTCGCTTGGGAGAATTCGCTTCGTCTTTGATGGTTAATCGCTTTGAAATTGGGTGTCAATTTTGCTTTTGTTACAAAATCTGCCCGTGTTGGGTAAACCCTCTCAATCACCGGATTCAATCTTCAAAGGGGAGCACAAACTCTATTCATGAAAAAACATATGCTAAAACTTTTAAAATAAGAAGAAAATTCAATATCGTCTGCCTCCTGAAAAAATACGCTCAATATTGTGTATTAGTGGCCCTTCTAAAGATCATAAGGCATGACAAGAGCGGCCCTAATATAGCCCTTACAAGAGTCACAAGGTCTAGCAGAACAGTCAATTGGCCTTTCCAAAGGTGACAAGGCCTTAAAACAGATATCTGTTATATTTAAAGCACATCAATGTTGTTTACCAGTGGCCCTTTCAAGAGACACAAGGCCTAACATAGCGGTCATGTATCCCTTCCAAAGTCCACAATGCCTTAACAAGTGATGTATGATACTTAAAATAAAATACATTCAAGGACAGATATAGCAATGTTAAGGTTATATAGGTCATGAGTTAATGTTGTGTTAGTTGTCTTGTCATACCGATGTCGTCTGTGCGCCGGACCATGATGTCGGCGACGTAGCAGAAACGGATTCATCAGAACAGACTTCCACTGCAGCTCTGTCGTCAATTTCATGTTGTAACGATTCGCACATTTCGACGAGCTGTAAAAGATATGATAGCAGTGCTTAAAATGTGCACCACACATGCGTGAGAGACAGAAATAGAAACAGGAAATAAATACAGTTGAAGCACGCTATGTTGAACTCTCAAGGGTATGAACATTTGTGAGTTTTTGAAATACTCAAAGCTACACGAACGCTGAATGCTCTCCCGTAAAATGCAAAACAGCTAACAATTACAGTTAAACCCTGCCGCTGTCTCGGACTCTCAAGAGAAATGAAAATCTACGGACAACAAGTTTTTGAGATAACTAAAGCTAAATCGAATCGACACGGAAAACTCTCAAGAGATTTGCAAAATTGTTCGAGCAAACTGGGAGTTTGAGTAAAACGAGTTCAAGGGTCTGTCTCCGGAATTTCGATGACATCTGTAAGCCGTTGAGGTCCGCTTATTCAACGTGGCCTGTTTAAACAGTTCAAATATTGCGCAATTAAATTAATTTCAAATGATTAATCAATTAAATTAGTTCGATTATTGCGCAATTAAAAATTTGAAAAACAGTAATGGAATCAGTGAAATTTTCCTATAAAGATAGACATATATATATCTCCAGGCAACAACAGGGCTTGTTCCAAGTGTCCCAAAAAGTGTCTCAAAATTTTGGATATATTTGGTAAGGTCAAAGTGCATGCCCATGAATACTTTAAAAACGAAGCAATCTTATCGCCTCTTCGTACACTGCTTGCTGACATTCTCACATAATAGGGACCTATGACGGCAATGACGACAAGGTCTTGTTAAATCGCCAAAATAAACCCCATTTCCCATTCGCTTGGACAGCCATTTTTCTCAATTTTTCGATATCAACAAGGTTTCGATATTTCAGAATTCGGGGAGTGGTAACACCTTTGGTAATGCGAACTAGTTTTACTGGAACTGAAAACATACAGTTGCGGCGATGTAAATTCTGAAAGACAACTTCAGGATCTCCTGGGGACTGCAGTTAGCAGGCTTTCAGTTTATCCTTTGAAAATTAGTTATCAAAAACAAAAGGATGCGATGTTCTTGTCGTTGGTTAAGGTCCCTAATAGGTAGCATTAACAACTGCTATTTCTATGTACTACGTTAAGGATCAATGTCTACTTTCATGTACTACGTTGGGTTGGGTTGGGTTGGGTTGGGTTGGGTTGGGTTGGGTTGGGTTGGGTTGGGTTGGGTTGGGTTGGGTTGGGTTGACACTCGATTCACAAATATAACAAACTAAGTATCAATTTTTAAGTTGACTGCCAATAAATATTTTAAAATTTGTATATGGTCTAGCTATAATGTGTTTGTTCAAATTTTGAGATTAGCAAATCACATTGCAGAATATATATGACATGTTCATAATACTCCGAATTGATTGGCTATTCTAAAAATGTAACGGTTCAATAAGTTTGTTTAAATTTTGAGATTAGCAAATCACATTGCAGAATATCTATCACATGTTCATAATACTCTGAATTGATTGGCTATTTTCAAAATGTAAACGGATAAACAAGTGAATAAAATAGATAATTATCCAATGCTTGAAAACATTTCAATCAAAACATATACCTGTTCAATGCGATGAAACAGCAACTTGTTTATCTGTTCCATTGATTCCTGCAAAAAAATAAACATCTAAAAACAAAGTTCCGGTAATTCGACTTCGGGATAAAGCAAAAACTACTCGAGCTGAACAGCAATCCGCATTCTCAATCAGCCGCTCATGAACGCCTGCATGCACCGGGTGAACATACCGTCTCTGGTCTGCCAGCCACCAAGGTTAAAGCTACCCTGGATGACATACAGCGACGGGGGCTCTTCGTAAATCCACAGCGGTGCATGTACAAGCTGGTAACAGAGGCGAATTCTGTAACGATAGTGAAATCGACACATTAGTTTCAAAGCGATTATCCCTCGAGAACAAACTTTCTCAACTGGAAAATGAAAACATCTCCTCTGCAGCATTGCTTGTTTTCGTTTTCCGGTTGAGAGTTTCGTTTTGTTCTCGAGGGATAATCGCTTTAAAACTAGTGTGGCAATTTCACTATTGTTACAAAATTCGCCTCTGTTCAAACTGGTAAAGCCCTTCACTAAGGTGCCACAATTAAATCATCAGCCTAAAATTACCTTCGAAAGTAAATTTAATTAGTCAAAAACATTCAATCCTTTCGAGAGGTATGAAAGATACATATTTATTTATAAAACAAATCTTTTAAAAATGCAAAATCGTAAACATGTATTTTTGATCTTTTGTTTACTTTTTATTTCCAAAAGCAAAATGTTTGAATCGTTGCATCTCAGAAAGAACCAATTTCATAAAACTAAAAATTTGAGTATCCACAATAACAACATAAGCAATTGCTTTGAAAAATTTGACACCATTTTGAGCTTATTCAACCGAACCAAACAAAACAAAGGCATGATCTTTTTGCAGATGGCTTTACCAACAAACGTGAAATTCATTCAAATCGCTTTGTTATGCCGTTGCTTTTGCCTTTCGTTTTTCGAATTTTTATCTTTCTGGGCCCATTTTGCCAAGCGAATATTGAGAACAGAACACAAAGGTTACACGAGTCGAATACACATGTGTGAAAACATAAACAGACTGAGGCCAGTTTGCTTTAATTCTCACACCTTTGCTCTCAAGTGTGCAAGTAATTTTCTTTTTCCTCCACCTAAAAGCACATTACATGAAAATAATAATTAATTAATAAGGCTATGCAGAAATAAGTAATGATAATTATTTCATCTTACACCTAACGTTTATCAGGACAATTCCAGCAAAAACATGAACAATAACAACAACAAAAACACATATTAAAAATAAAAAATTTCTTACGAAACTCCGAATTTCTGTTTTTTATTCCGCTGATTATTCATTTCATTACAGATGGACAGCTCTAAATCGAACTCAGTTAACTGGATATGTTTTATATATCCCTTGAGAGCTTTCAGTGTTGATTTGGCTTCGATTATCTCAAAATTCGCTTTCTCAAAACTTTCATTCCCCTTGAGAGTGAGAAATAGCTTGGTTCAACTGTATTTTATCTCACAAGAAACTTCAAACTCATTCTCGTGGAACAGTCACTGATAATGATACAAAATTCTTGTTCGCATTTGTTTGTTACTCAGGCTTTCCAGACTGATTGCTCAACCCCTCCGGCTCTCTCACGTCAATATCTATTTCTAATGAACAAGAAAATCCTACGAAAAGCCTTTTCACCCCTAAACTAAAATATCAAGAACGAATTTCTAACCCAACCAAGCAAGCTCGTTTTTTATTCAAAGCAAGACAAATCGTTGATTGCTAACATGACAGAGGAGGTGAATTTTGTAACAATAGTGAAATTGACCCGTTGCGGAGGAGATGTTTTCTTTTTCCAGTTGAGAGAGTTTCGCTTTGTTCTCGAAGGATAATGGCTTTGCAACTGGTGTATCAATTTTACTATTGTTACAAAATTCGCCCCTGTTTAACATGGCACTTCATGCCCAGAGGCCTCAAGCGGTTTTCGTACGATATGAACGTTATTAAGGCACCGGAACAATGAGGGTAAACTATACAAATGTTGATTGGAAATTGATTGCTTCAGATGAGAAATTGTTGCAATGAGTCAATCTCATTACCAAGATTGTGATTGGTAGCGTTGCGACCCTCGTTTTGATGTTCATACAGAGCGCAAAGTTTCAGTGCTACCAACAGCTCTTCAAACAAACAAAATTAAAATGCAAACAAAAAGTAACAGGTTAGGCCTAGCATCGCCATTATCCCCCGCACTAGTTTTCTTCGCTCAAATAAACTTTTACTTCATTAGATATAATTCTGCAATCGCTTATATTTGCGCGGATTGTCAATTGTCATTTGTTATATATCATAACAACTTGTCAATTGTTATGGCAGGTATGTGCGGAGTATTTTTAGGGTATAATTTTGAAGATTCAGTATTTTTAGGGTGTTGCTAACATGTTTCTATTTTCTGGGTTGCCAATGTTCACGATATTTTCATTGTGGGTCTTCAAAATGGCTAATATGTCTGAACGAATTCAACATAATATTTTCTTCGTAGTTTCGAAGATAGCAACTCCGCACATACTTGCCACTACACTTGGCAATTTCCCCCTGGGCTCGGATAAAGCAATACGCAAATATAAAAAACATGCTGAAAAACGATATTTACTCAATTTCAAACCATGAACACGTTGATAATCCTCGCAACAAATATATTGCCAAGTCTCGTACAGAATCGGATTTTGAAAATAATTAACTTTAAATGAAAACGGTACTCAACAATTTCTTTAAGCACGGAATTAAACTGCATGAAAATCAGTGATTTTTACAAAATTCAAAACATTAAAATGTATGCACAGTGTTCCCGAAGCTTTTTAAACCATGGCAACAATTTGAGGGGGACATGGGGGTCCGGGCGTATACCCTTTTTCTATTAATCAATAACCAAAAGTTTCCAATTTTCCCGCATCTCCACTGGCCGTTTAAATAAATAGGTAAAATAAAAAAATTCGCCCATGGTTTACCTGTGGTTGCGTACGTGGATTCCATCTGATGTAATAGGATTTCCACAGTCGCAAATGTCTGACACTGGCAACAGGTAACAACACCTAAAAATTAAGGAACATAAAATACCGGATAAATAGTATATGCCACATTATAAAAATATTAACATTTTGAATATAAAAATGTATAATTTGTGTCCTTTGGGAAACTAAGGAGAAAATATGACAACCGATAAATAGGATATGCCACGTTATAAAAATATTAACGCTGGAATATAAAAATATACTATAATCCGTGTCCTTTGGGAAACTAATGAGAAAAATAACAACCGATAAATGGGATATGCCGCGTTATAAAAATATTAACGCTGGAATATAAAAATGTATAACTTGTGTCCTTTGGGAAACCCATGAGAAAAAATAATGAAAAAATAGCAACCAATAAATAAGGTCTGAGGTATCATGGAAAATTTACAATATGAAGAGAAAAATGCATTATTCAGAAAGAATTAATTCTAAAAAAAGTCGGGTACTTACGTGCTGATACAAGTTCTTTGCGTATAGTGGATTTATAAACTCACTTTTCTAAAAAGTAAACAGAAAATATTCACAACCATGTTTAACTGTAAATAACCCCTTGAAGTTTATGAAAAAAAACTTTAAGCAAAGTTGGAATTTTATCTCCCATTTGTCGTCGCATTTGGTACAATTCAATTTAAACATAGAACCCTCGAAACTCTCCTCGGTCAAATGACGCGGAGCCTCAAAACAATTCGACGGAGGAGAGTTTTCAGTTTGCACGCAGGCTATTTAAACGTGACCAAAACGCAATTTTTAAGCCAGCCAAAATGTTAAAAGATAATCTGAGATTAGAAGCTAATTTGCCTAAAAGAAATCTTTCGCATGTAAATTTTGAATATGCAATGCATTACGTCTTGACACAAACCAAAGCGACCAAAGCTTAATGTGTCACTTGGAAGGCACGATTTCGTGACGTAATAGAAAAGTAATTGCGTCACAGTTACATGCCTATCAGACTCGAACACGCTCAATTCGAAAGCCCGATTAACTCGAACTGTTTTGTAGATCCCTTGAGAGATCTCAGTGATTTAGATTTACTCAAGCACCTTCGTTAACTCTAACCATTTTGTGTATCCTTTGGGAGCTTTCAGTGATTTAGTTCTGAATTACTCGAACACCTTCGTTGACTCGAACTGTTTTGTAAATCTCCTTTCTTGATAACTTTCAGTATTGATTTAGCTTCAAATAACTCAAACACTTTCGCTAACTCTAACCATTTTATATATCCTTTAAGAGCTTTCAGTACTGGTTTTGCATTAAATAGATCGAGCACCTTCGTTAACTCTAATCGTGTTTTATATCCCTGGAGAGCGTTCAGTATTGATTTAGGTACGAATAACTCAAGCACATTCATTAACTCTGACTTTTTTATGCTAAATCATGCTGTTATGCCTGATCACGACCATTATTATGCTAAATTATGCAGGGTTATGAGTAATAGCGACAATAAGAACTTACGTAACAAATGTATGCTAAATTATGTCAAGTTAAAATTGATATTCTGTGCAGTCAGGGATTCCACAAACTAAGAAAGAGTCATCAGACAGAGAAAACTAAACTTTCAAATAAGTAATTTTTGAATTTAGAAAAAGTAGCTTTAAAAGTTGAAAATTACTCTTTGAACATTTCCTCAGAAGATCGAATTTCAGAAAGATAGGCTTACAATAATGAGATCATCATCATTTGAGATCAGACCATTTCAAAAGTATTTCTATGTTTTTGAAACAATACTGTACGTCTACTACCAATGTCTACTTCACATCTAGTTTTGTTGGGACTTAGTTAATCCATTAACTCTGCTATGTTGGAATGAAAATAGCAGACTGCAATCTACTCATGCAATGATCAAATAAACACAATTGATAACATGCAGTCTTTACGTTTTTGCGGAGTTCTTTTTTATTGCAAAAGATTTTCATCATTTCCAAAACATCTATGAGTCGTACAATATCTGCAGTAAAAGTATTCTGTATTTAGTCTAACGATCTATCTTTTGCTGTAATGACTTCAATTTTCAACGAATAAGATAAACATGGGGGAATTTTGGAAAACAAAATACTGCGGTTTCAAATATGACAATGTGATTCGGAGCTTGAAAGATTATAATTCACACTTCTGAACAAACTCAATCGAATCAAAATAAGCAAAGAATAAAAAACTTATGATTTTGTTTGACGTTTATTATGGTTAGCTTGGCTACGTCGAAGGTTTGGAATCTATTCTTTCTAGTGACAAATCGTATTGTCGAGTTGAGTTATGGTATTTTACGTGCCAAGCCCGTGAAAGTCTCGAGATGACTTGTTTCCAGCAGGGGACACGGGTCATACAGTTTCAGGCACATACACTTGCTATGCTTGCAAAGTATGAGTTTCTGCGCTTGGCGCAGGGGGACCCACCAGGGCGACCCTGGTCCTTCCTCTTGATGTGACCACACCTTGTGATTCCTTTTGCCTTTGCCTGGAATTACGGAGAGTTATCAGCTCTCCTCAAACTTTCGCAGCAAGTATGACCTTGGTGGGATTCGAACCCACGACCTTGCGGTCATGAGTCCGGCGCCTTAACCACTAGGCCATACTTGCTTAAATCATATTTAATCATATTTGTCATATTTAAAACCGCAATTAACCACTAGGCCATGCTTGCTTAAATCATATTTAATCATATTTGTCATATTTAAAACCGCAATTATTTGTTTGACAGAAATTCTCTGTTGCAATTCAACGTACCAAAGACTTTTTGTAAAACCTGGAACAAAAAAATTATGGAATGGAATGAAATGGTGGAATATCATTATACAAACCTTTCCATTTGTGTACGACCAGATTGAATTTGTTTTTGTGCGAACTTCCTGAAGAGGAAGAAACAAATTGTAACAAAACTATAACGCAATAGTGAAAAAGAATCACGAGCTCGTTAAAACGGACCATAACACATATCCATCCACATTTCCCATTAAGATACCATTGTTTTAAAAGTCAAATTCGCTGTGAGCAGTTGAATGTTTAGCGAATCGCTGTGAACAGTTGAATGTTTAGCGAATCGCTGTGAGCAGTTGAATGTTTAGCGCACCTAAAAGATTTTTTGCAACCAGAATAAATTGCGCAAGTTATTGAGAGTGTAGCGGCCATTTTCATGGTACATGAAAGTATATAAGTTAGATGCTGAAATTTGCTTGAATCGTCGCAATCATTAAAAAAAAAACAACAACTGTTGATAGTCGAGAGACTCGTTGTCATGGACAATAGTTTATTTTGCAAAGTTATGAAATATTATGACGAAGTATGGTTGCTCGTTTTCTTGCGTTTTGTTGTTTACTTTCAGCATGGCTCAAGGCAAGAAAGAGAATGAGCAGCCATACCTCGTAATAGTACATAACTCTGCAAAATAAACATAGTCCATGACAACGAGTTTCTCCACTACCATTTGACGCCCAGATTTAAATTCAAATTGACAAATAAATCGTATCTAATATTTCATTTAATAGGGGGGTAGCTTCAGCAAAAACCTCTAAAATAAACACCTGGCAGATGCCTCTCAAATAAATTATAAAATAAAGTATTTACCCTCTGGAAACATGAAATTTAACATTATTCATTAGCTAGACATACGACCCTTCAGGGGGTAAAATAAAAAGCCACATTTTAGGAAGCGAGTGGTTGAGCATGCTGAACAGTTCCCGTCAGATCACTGAAGTTAAGCGTGCTCCAGTCGAGTCAACACTTGGATGGGCAACCTTCCGGGCAACTGACCAGCTCGTTTCCTCGCCCTTCGAAGGGGAAGTTTAGCCAGCGGTCCAATGCCCGGATGCGGCATGTTCACCCGTGTTTCATGCTGGAAACAACTCATCTCGAGACTTTCGCAGGCCGGCACGTTAAATACAATCACTCACTCACATACATGTCTGACTTCAAATAATAATACTTTTCTTGCCTTAGACCCAGATTAAGCGTCGCGCTTCTCATGTCCAGTCTTCTTCTCTTAACCCTCCTCCCCAACATATATACCAAGGGAAATGTTTGTAAAACAAAGAATTCAAGTTTAACACAGAGCAACAAGGGCAGATTTTGTAACAATAGTGAAATCGACACGCAAATTTCAAAGCGATTAGCCATTCAAAACAAAGCGAATTCCCTCAAAACAAAGTGAATTCTGTTTTGCTTTTCTGCTTGAGAGATTTCGCTTTGTCTTCGATGGCTAATTGCTTTTGAATGTGTGTGTCAATTTTGCTTTCGTTACAAAATCTGCCCTTGTCGCACAAAGAAATACAATTTATCGTTGAAAGAATAAATTTCAAATGAAAATGAAGGTCTAGAAAGCCAAATTTTTAGCGATTTTGTTAATTTTTTTTCGGTTGACTGCGTTTGAAAAGCGAGACGCCTATTCATTGAAGTGATAAATTGCATATTTGAATCTCGTTTACATTAACAGGATATAATTTTGTAAAACAAAAGTTTACGGTTCCAAACATTACAATGCGATTTGTCACCATAAATAATGGATTTTAACACATTTAACGCAGCCAAGCAAATCATAATGAACAAAATCATAAAATTTAGCTGTCTTTATTTATATTGATTTGATTGAGAGAACTCATATTCACCAGGTGTCCCAAAAATATGGTAACAGGCTTGATTGAGGCTAGTGCTGAGAAGATCGCTCAAATCTGCCAAAATCATTTTTGAAGTAATCCTCTATAGTCAACATAAAAATAAAAATCTGGTTTGTTGATATTAATTGATTTTAAAGTTCAAATTTACCTCCCATTCAAAACCAGAGGTTTTAATTTGGGTCTACGCTCTTAAAGGATCATGTTGTAGGATTTTCTGAATCACGGCGGTGTTCCAGACAACATACTTTGTTTTGAAAACACTTCAGAAAAATCTTGAAAATAGGTTGTCCACATAACTAAATTTTTTGAAAACTTAAATTGCTGTTTAATTTTGGTAGATTCTTGGTAAAAATGCTGAAAAAAGAGAAAGCACTTCACAGTGTCTGCATCCATAAATAAGCATTTAATTTTCAATTTTCGGATTTCTTTCTGAGTGTGTTTCCAAACACCATTAAATTAATTTCGCTATGGTTTAGGAGATCCAAAGAAGCAATTATACAAAGATATCTCGACTCTCGATGTACAAATATTAACAAACTAGGTTTCAATTTTTAAGGTGATTAACGAGAAATATTTTAAAAACTGTTTCGAATAAATTTGAGTTACACTCGCAGCGCAAGCCTTTATCAAAGCTGTTACCTTGTTTTGGGGACACCCAGTATATATCATATAAAAAATAACGTATAATCTCGTATATACCTCTTTCACTCTGATTACCTCTGCATTGTATAAGAAAGTGCCAAAGCGACAGCTAAGAATGAAATGAAAATATAGCACATGATCTATGAATTTTCTTGCTTTTAGGAAAAATTACATAAATTGCTAAAATATTCATACAAACATTAGAGATTTTTAAAGCCAATATTTAAAACTAATGAATATTCAAATAAAACCTATGAATTTTGTATATTTTGTTTTATATACACAAAGTTAAATACAATTGTAAGTAGCACAAAATCTTCACCAAAAAACATTTCGTCAAACTTTCTTGTTGGCATTACGTTTTCCCCCTATTCCCTCTAGAGCAATCTCGATAAACGACACTTTATCCCTCATTATGCGGTATGATGGCAAAAAAAAATAATTATCTTAACATAACTATTAAGATAATTTTTGAAGAGAACAATACCTCGCCCTCATAGGAAATAAGTAACTTTTGTAGTAAATAAAAAGCCAGGAACAACGTTTAGGTTACTTATATGCGTAAGTGCTCCAAGGACCTTCGCAAGCATTGGATTTTAAAACGTCTACACAAGCTTGTATCAGCATTTAGAAATTTTCCAGCACGTATGGTGTAATCTTAACAATTTTAAGTTCGTAAAAACTAGCTACAAATTACTACAAACACAAGTAATTGTGAACCAATATTTTCTCGTGTTCCAGAGCAAAAAGTTTTAAAGAATCTTAAGAGCAACTTTCGTTCATTTGACTTAAAAAACAACGACAAATATAACTTTCATATGATGAAATAATGATGAAATAATGATGAAATAATGATGAAATAATGATGAAATAATGATGAAATAATGATGAAATAATGATGAAATA
>JAYJMH010030989.1:0-17076 GCA_036873815.1 Phacellophora camtschatica
TTAAAAAGGGCTTTGCTAATCCTCCGGCGTGATGAACCTTAGTAACTCGCTCAATATTTTCTCTGGATCCGCGCCTGCTTGATTTATATGATGAACTTACGTTTAAATATCTAAAGTTAATGTAAAGTTCTACCCGCATTTACCTCCTGAAAATAGGACGTTTTACGCTTGTTCTCAATGGGTTATATGGCCCTCCCCGGGGTGGAAGGGTTAAGAAAATAGCTGAATTTTTTTATTTTTTCATTGTTTTGCCCTAATTTCAGGGTTCTGCCCCTTTTCCCTGAACTGCTTCAATGAGCACCCCGGGGAGGGAACATTTTCCTGTTTAGCAGAAATAAATCAGGGCGTGAAAGGGTTAAGTCAAACGGGGAAGAAAAGTAAAACATAACTCCTTGCTGGGGAAATATAAATGGGGAATTTTAAAGAATATTTACCCATGGAGTCTATCGAAATTTGATAATCGAACGCAATGCATCTTGGTAAAAATATTCTGCCGCCATTTTCTGCTGTGATTGTCTGTTGCTGGAGATCGTGGTAAAGTGCATGCGCTTATATATCATTACCGATGTTGATTAGCTCTCAACGATAAACAAAACAATAAGCAAATACAAACAACAAAGACAAACTTCGTGTCACCTAACCTCGTACCCAGAGCTATTTTATTTAGAAGAAATATCCCTGGTACCTACCTAGACTCACTACACGAGTTCCCCGTACAATCGCTCTTTGTTGCTGTTGTTTTCGCTTCAGTCAGGAATATCAGGCAGAGGAGCGAAATAACGACTTTTGTAATGAGTACCTGCCTGCAAATTTTAAGTAAATTTATGCGAGCTCGTAAATTTATGCCGCATCAAAAGAATTCATTTTTCAAATTCTACTTTGGCTGTCCGTTTTTCATATTCCAACTCAGCAATCTCTTGAGATTAGGTCGAATGTTGATTTCATGCTATTGTTTTCATAAGGCAATGAAAACGCATAACAACCAGGTAGTTGCCATGGGTATTGTAAGAAATAGCCCTGGGTACGAGGTTGCGTGTCACCAACAAGATACTTCTATAAAATCTTAAATACCATGTTTGCAGTCATTAGATTTGGCTTGATTGGCTGTTTACACTTAGGTCATGTCATGTGACTAAAACCCGCCAAAAGATTTTTTGCTTTGAGATAAATCACTTTTAGTTGTCATAATTCAGCAAACAAAAATTGCTACACGTGATTACACCAAAACAAACCAAGCCTATTAGTGTTTACGTCACTATTTTTGTTATATAAAAATCTGTCCTTTTCATTACTATATAAATATCTATTTACAAACCAAAGACTCGCGGCCCTGGTTAGCTAGTCCACGTTAACTACAGAAGATACCCATTCTGGTATCCCTACAAGCCTCCACCCACATGTACACTGTCGCTGGTCAATTTCTTCAATCTTCAACTAAAAATTCTGCCACTGTTATGAACTCTCAGTGCAGATTTTCAATGTACGAAAACAAGGAAAAACACTGAAATTTTTATCGGCCATTATGACTAAGGAATTTTGCATCAAAGCCAAACTCTTTGCAAAACCTCAAGCTCGATGACATCTAGAAACGAAACCTGCAGCCATTTCAGATTTATAACCTCTCAAAGGCCGGTAACTAAGTATCAGTGTTCCAGGCTGGGGGTAAGTTTATGAGATCAGACATCTTAATCCAAACGGTATCTAAAAACAGCTAAGCATTCGGGTTCCGTCCACCCGTGGCAGGCTTACTAACCTACTACTTAAAGCTATCAGTGTTTGATCAACATTTTTTTTTTCAAAGCATCATTCGCTAAAAGTGCTTTCCTTCACATTAATTTTTTTTTTCGCTATGCGAATTTCAAGCAAAACATTTGATAAAATCAAAGTAAAGATTAAAGAGCATGCAAAGAATCAAAGAAGATCCCTCGAAGTAAACACTAAAATAGAGAGTACATTGCATACTTACTGTCTCAATAACATCCACAGCAATAACTTGCATGGTTCAAGTAAATTCGAGTCAGACTCGCGGGCTTGTAAATAACATCAAAGAAACTGCAAGAGTCCCATTCGATGAAATCAAAACAACCAAAGCTGTGCGCTTAAATGAAAATTACTCTAACAAGATTCTGTTATTCCTCACTACGATTTCTAAGTACCTTCCACTTGGGTTGTTGAAAGCCCTCTTCATCGTTATCAATGCAATATGCGCACCAAGGCCACACAATGACTCCCCATCTACTGATAATACTTGCTGACCAACTTTCAAATGCATACATTGGTTTGCGGCATACGTTTCACCTTCCTGAAATATGAAAATTTCCATCAAATTCCTTGACTAAAAACGTACACTTTGCAGGCATAATCTTCAAAATTTACTGACAAAAATTGTGAGTTTTTGAGAATAAAACTGTGAACCTTTTTGAGACAAGCTGCTAGAGGGGCGCACATTCAAATGTAACCTTGGAGTGTAACCAAGTTTTTGGATCGACTTTTAAGCTCCAAAAAATCTCAAATAGTTACAATTTTAGTCTTATTTTAGTCCCAAAATAATCACAAAAATTTCAAAACAATTTCTGAAATGAACAAAAATCACACAAATAATGTTTTCACTCACAATAATGGTCTTTATTTTTACTCCTTTCCCCACTCCTTTAAAAGGTTCCAAAACAAGGCCTAGCTCAGGACGATTTTTCTCAACTCTCAGATTTAGTGGCCTGGTATCACTGATTGGTGAATAATCTTCACTGCCATAGCCTGAACTGTTCTCCACTTTATCATCACTATGCTGGGAACAGAATTTCGAATTAACCTGATTGAGAAAAACAAGATGATTGACAAAGTAAAGTTTTGTCTTTTATTTATTTCGCTACTGAGTGACACAAAAAAAAGCTAAAAAGAATGCAAGGCTGTTGTTATAAGTCTGTAGAGCTTAGTCCTAAATTGTGTTAAAAAGGCGGGAAAACGTTTATTCAAAACAAAAATAGAAATCAAGCGAAACAAACGAAATAACAGAAACTAACTATATTACTTTTTCCCTGGAACATCAAAATCATCAATCGACGATAAATCACTTTCTGTTGTGATGCTTAATTCGTAATCAGTGACTCCATTATAAACAGCCTTTGTGATAATAAAAATCAAAACAAATAAAAGCAAAACAAATAAAAATCCCAATAAAATAAATATCTTACCTTTGCCCTGGAGATGAAACTCGAAAAATCAAAATCATCAATTGACGATAAATCACTTTCTGTTGTGATGCTTGATTGGTAATCAGTGATGCCACTATCAACAGCCTTTATACCACTGTCAACGCTCATTTCTCTTTTCACTTCTGTTGATGTTTCGCTATTCATTTCTTTTCTGACATCACCAATGTTTTCATGACTTTTTATTCGTCGTCTTCCCTCGTTATTCGTTTTTATAATTTCAGACAAATATTCAGTCCTCGGACTATCCAGTCGCTGGTGTTCAAAAATACTGCGTAAATTATGAAACGTCACTCCGTCAGGATCTGTGCTTTCTCCCTTATTATTTGCGTCAATCTTCCTTGCACTCTTTTGGCTTAATAACTCAATCTCTCGCACGACTATATCTGAATGTTTCGCCTTTCTTTCAGGGCTTTCAGCACTATAGCTGATGATTGGGATTCTCTTATCTGTCAAGTTTCTATCAGGAAATGACAAAACTAAAGGTCTGTTATCGTTTGTGTCATCAGCTTTTTCGCTATTAAAGACACTGTCCTCGTTTTCAATCTCTGAATTTAAAGTAAGATCTTTGTCGCTTTTCAGTGATAACCTGTCAAGCTCGATTCTTTCGGCGACATCATGATTACCTAAAATTTTTGGACTGAAATTGTGGATGTCTCTGTGTCCGCTACTTTTAACGTCCTGGACGCCATACCTCTGACGACGGTTACCGGTGGTGAAAACGGGCAAACTGCTAACATCTTCATACGTATTAAGTGAATGTGCGCGGTTTACATCGCCGACGACATCGTTTTGACCGTTTTGTTCATCGCTGTTTGATAAAAAATTTGGAGACCCTGGAAAGCTTTCTTGGACTTGAATTGGCGCAAATTTCAACGAAAGCAAGTGTTCTGACTCTCGCTCCATGATCGTTTCTGCAATTTCAGGTTCTTCGTCATATTCAAACTCTAAATCGTCACCAAATGTCTCAAAATCTTCAAAATCTTCAGCAACATCAAAAGTATTTTGCTCAGTAGAAAAATCATCATTGGACCCAACAAACCCTGTATCATTTTCACTGATCTCTTTATTTTGCAATGAAGAATTTTGTTCAGCAAATTGTTCTTCATATTCACAGTGTAACAATTCTTTATCAGAAGAAGCGGTCCTCTTTAACTCTTCGTCTTGAATTTCGTTGATAAACGAACCGTCTTCTTCTTCATTAACCGACATTTTCCTCGTCGAAATAGTCTCTGATTCATGATTAATCAATGTTTCAATAAAAGTTTCAACTTGTTCGCAATCTCCAAAATTATTCATCAAACTGTCTAGCCTGACAGCAAACGAATCTAGCTTCCCATAGCCCATGCTGGGTTCTTCTGTCTTATCGTTACGATTAAATCCAGATAAATTTCCTTCTCTTTCTTCTGAAGGGAATAAATCCAATTTTGATGCCAGTGATGACTCCTGTAACCCATTTTGCCTGTCATGATCCTGCCCTTCGATGTCGTCTACGATAGCCGAGTTAACGCTGCCTAAGAACATTCCAGAAGGCATAAATGTATAATCAGTAGATGCAGCTACACCAGAATGTAACCTCGTATTGTCCCCTTTTTTATCAAAAACAACTCCATCAGTCTCGTCTTCGTGCACCGCACTATCACTTCTCGAAACAATATCGTTATGATTCTCATCCTGAAATTCGTCTTTATCAAAGTTGAGAAGGGCGCTTCGGATCAAAGAAAAACTCAAATTATCAGAATTTGCACTTTCTTGCGGCGATCCCATATCTACCTGTACTTCGTGTTGCGATAAATTGTCTTCTCCGGGCTGCAAGATGTTCAATGGGGAAGATTTTGTATTGTAGGAGCTAGCAAACATTTCTATCGTAGAGAAGGTATCATTTACATGTGTCGCAGCTTGAGCTGTGTTGATGTCTTCTTTTCTTGCGTTCGAATCTGGTTCCCTTGACTCTGTCGTCTGTTTTGCACCCTAAAAAAATATAGAAATTGCACTTGACACTTTTCTAACTAAATATTATCAAGAGAAAAGGTATGACTTTCAAACCACAAGAATGACCATAATTAGCTAAAAGAAATGGGATACATACTTGGTTATTGATCACAGATGCAGAATACAAATTGCAAGATAAAAATGCAAATGACTGTTTATAACAATAAGAAATTCTAAACAATTTTGACAGTAAAAATGTTGTAAACATAACTTTAATTTTACTTTTAATATTCGATTTTGATCAGTTAACTTTGTATATATTTTGAATATAATGCTAGCTATTGTGATAACAGTATAATAGAAATAAATGAGCAAAAACAAAAACAATAAAACAAAAAGCAAATAAACTGTTTTTCTAATCATCTTCAAGAGTTTTTTCTTTTTTGACAATGGGGGTCTGGTTATTTTGCTTCAAAAAACTTCTAGCAATAAAAATTTTACAAACTGCATCTCATGAAAAATTTATATTCGAAATCTCTTATTCTCAGCGTAGTGTCAGCTTGATTGCAGTTTCCCAGCTTCTCACAATGAGTTTTCTTGTTTGCGGATTCTTACTCAAAAGAAGAAGACAAAATCTGCCAGGCCATACAATGCGCCAGTATGAAGACACACCAGTAAGAAAAGCAATGAAAAAATGTCTGAATACCTACAAAATACCCAAGGAGCACCTCCAACTACCTGATTAAGCGTCATTAAAAAAGATTCGAAAGAACTTGACAGTAATCTAACTTGCAGTGACAAGCCAGACAATAAAATACGAGAGTTATGCAGCATGACTGGCAACAAATAAGATGGAAGGAAGAAAGTTCAGCACGTCGCGTCACGACTTCTGGGAGTTGATGACAAAAATAGTAGTAGGGTTCTTAGTGTGCATTAAACATAAATATCTTCTGTTTCCAAAATTTCATGAAAACACATAGAGAAACCTACCAATGAATGAACTCCAGTGGGAATACTTTTCAACAAATGGAACACAAGCAGAATAGGTAACAATAAAAATTAAAAAGAAAATACCTAAAAACTCAACGAGTGCGGCATATTTGGTTAAGGTGAGGATGGTTTTGTTGGTTAAGGCTCCTGACTCACGATCATAATGTACTGGGTTCGAATCCCGCCAAGGTCATACTTGCTGTGAAAATGTGAGGAGAGCTGCCAACTCTCTGTAAATCCAGGCAAAAAGGCGAAAATGAATCACGAGGTGTGGTCACATCGAGAGAAAGGACCGGGGTCACCCAGCTTAGTTTAGCCTTGTGCTTTTCAGGGGTCCCCCTGCGCAGAAGCCCATACCTTGCAAGAATAGCAAGTGTATGTGCCTGAAACTTAAAGTACACAAACAATACATTACTTTAACGAAATTCCGCCATTTTGGGAAATTTTCAATAGTTTCAAAGGTTTTAATTTTTTGACTTGAGATTCGGATTGGGGATGAAAATGTTTGTCAAAATATGAATTTCATTATTTTTCCCTAATTACAAATTATTTTATCAGCATTTAAACCTTGAAAGAGGGGAAGGGATTTGACCGTAAAATTGTCTCGGGGTGAAAAATTTCAAGTACATCTTTTACCAGTCAAATCCCTTATGAATTCTCAAATTTAAACTTCTTGTAAAAATTCAGCAGCTAATGATAGGAATTTTGAAATTCACACATTGACTAAATTGAGCAATCTGAACTTGAAGTCAAAGATTTCATTGAGCAAAATTTTGAACAAATCCATAATGGCGCATTTTCGTTAAAGTGGTGTATTGTAGTCACTTACATTTACAAACTCTTCATCGAAAAGCATTATGGCCTCTCTATCTTCACCAACATAAAACTCGTCGTCACTCTCTTCAAAGCTCAAATCCTAAGGTAAAACATATTTCAACTGTTCAACACAATATCTGTCGGACTCGGAATTAATAAAAAGTGAAAAGAGTTAATTAGTTTCAAAAATCAGAGAAACAATAAAATATGTGTATTCTAAAGAATGTCAGTTTGCTTACGTCAATGACAGGAGAATGTTGTTGTTGTTGCATCTTTTCTTGCAGTAAAGGTTCCTCGTAAATAACATATGGAAGGCTTGGCAACGGAGTTGTTGGTGGGCTCATCTTAGGCATACCCTGAAAATATTACAAATCTTAGTTTTTTTCAAGAATTAGTATTTAAATTAATATTAATATCACAAATTAGGTGTTGATCTTTTCCAGGATTAATACTTACATTCTTATGTAGAACTCAACGAGTCTGGTAAACCCCCAAAAGAAGGGTACACAAAATATGGGGAAAGCACCGCAAAAATTAAAAGGCATAGGCAACTTTGATGCAAATACCATTGATTCAGACAAGTATTTGATAATTCGAAATTGTTTTACCATGAATTTTTTCATTTGTTGTTTAACCAAATTATTGATAATCATTACAACGTAGTTACACTATTTTCTCCGAAACTTTTTGTTCGAAAATATTGTATCCATATGCGTATGTCCGATGTTTTTGGAAGTAAACGAATACTTTAAACGAAATGCAACTCAGAAAAAATGAATTAGGTAAATTCTTACGTTTTAAGGGGAAAAATCAACGAAAATACTTTATTATGAAAAATCAACTAAAATACTTTGATATGAAAAATCAACTAAAATACTTTAATATGAAAAATATGTTTCATAGAAAAAATTAAT
This sequence comes from Phacellophora camtschatica, assembly GCA_036873815.1. Lineage (NCBI taxonomy): Eukaryota > Metazoa > Cnidaria > Scyphozoa > Semaeostomeae > Ulmaridae > Phacellophora > Phacellophora camtschatica. The sequence goes on from JAYJMH010030989.1 coordinate 7,862, forward strand.
TAATTTTTATATAAAAAATTAGAATTAATAAATATAATTTGCGGTTTAGCAGTATGCATCAAAACCCAGTCGCCATAAAAACACCAAAATTTTACTATATTAAAAACAATGCAACCAAAATATGATAAACGTGAAAATCAAGTTAGTCTTTTATCAGTATAACAGCGCAAAAAGAAGAAAGATTGGCAACACTATTAAATTTTGAGGAATTTAAAAACAAATAACAAAAACAAATCAAAAATTAAAAAATTATCTCAACTAAGGTATCTTTTAAAAAACATTTAAATTACCAAATCATTCATTGTACTGGGTGTCCCAAAAATATGGTAACCGATTTGATTAAAGCTTGCGCGGAGTATATCGCTAAAATCCGTAAAAAATTTATTTTTTAAGTAATCCTCTGTAGCCAACTTTAAATAAAAATCTGGTTTGTTGATATGAATTGTTTGAGAATTGAGATAGTAACATTCAAAGTTCAAACTTGCATCCCACTCAAAGTCTGAGGTTTTAATTTTGGCCTAAGCTCTCAAAGGATCGTGTTATAGGATCTTTTGAATCACGGCGGTGTTCCAGGCAACATACTTTGTTTTTGAACTGAACAATTATTCCAAAAAGAATCTCGAAAATCAGTCCATGACTAAAACTTTTGAAAACTAACATTGCTGTTTCATTTTGGTAGATTTCTGGTAAAAATGCTGAAAAAGAGAAAGCGTTTAATTTGCATCCATAAATAAGCGTTTAATTTTCAGTTTTCGGATTTCTTTCTAAGTGTGTTTCCAAGCACTATTGAATTCATTTCGTAAAACTCAATGGTTTAGGAGATCCAAAAACTGAGTTTAGACGAAAATCTATTGACCTCTGGTTTTAGGTTAGAGGTAAATTTGAACTTTCAGAATTAATTAATATCTCAACTCTCGATGCACAAATTAGTTTCGAATAAATTTGAGTTAAACTCGCAGCGCTAGCCTTGATCAAAGCTGTTTCTGTTCCTTTTTCGGGACACCCGGTATATTTATCAAAATAAATCCCCACGCTAAATAAAAGGGCACTCGGAATGTTGTTTTCTCTCATTTTTTTATGTTTTAATATTTTATTTTTTTCTCTCATTTCTCTAATTTTTCTATTTTTGAATTTTTCATTTTTTCTCTCATTTTTTTATGCTTGAATTTTTTAAATGTTGTTTTCTCTCATTTTTTTATGTTTAAATATTTTATTCTTTTCTCTCATTTTTTTATTTTTGAATTTTTCATTTTTTCTCTTATTTTTTTATGTTTGAGTTTTTTTAACGTTGGACTTAAACAAGTCCATATGTACTACACCTCATTAAAATGTCATGATCCATCCCGTTATTGATATTGTTATTTATGTTATTATTGACATGTTATTATTAACATGTCTAGATTGTTATCATTATTGTATTGTTATGACATAATTATTGTTGTCCTTAGTAAACATAAATTGTGATTAGTTGTGAGTATATCAATGAAATCTAAAATCTAAAATCTGAAATTACCTGTCTTGGTGATCTCAAAGGACGATAAGTTGGTTGCTTCTCCTTCGCTCTAGCTGAGTTTAATTGCACTGAGACACGATGGTTTCTACTCTGATCAACATCGGTTCCTGATGTCCGTCGGCTTAAGCTCTAAGATAAAATAAAAACGTCATTTTAAATACAATATATCTAAAAATCAAATTGTTAGACAATCTTTCACTGTTCAAAGATAAAAATGTCCGCAATGTTTCGAAGCTAATGTAGGTTTTAAAAATAAAATAAAACTTGATTTAGTAAAATTATCAGCTCAAGCATCCTTATTTTCTTGAGTTTTTTTTAATTTGCAGATGTCACTCTGGTCACTAAGGACTTCTTACATTCGTCGATGTTTGCTAGCTAAAGCGTTTAGAACTCATGACATCACGTTCAAGCAACAGGGAAACCGGTTACAGATGGCCTAAGTGGGGCTGGTTCTTTTAACGTAATGTCGGGAGTCCTCGTAGAGCAGACGGACGTCAAATTGTCAAAGAACGCAGACATGACAAAAACTCTATGATCAACAACAGTGCCTTGAGGTTAAAAAAAGTCTCAATTGCATTTGAATGTAATATTCCCCATAAAAATGAAAATATAAATAACCTTCATGGCTTCCATTTCTTTTTCTAAAACAAGCCGGTTAAACAAATTGATGTCTTGAGGAAAGATAACTGTTCGCATATCATTCAACAGTGAAATCTACAAAGAAATGTACAACACATTACAAAAAAGGAAGAAGGAACTCAATGAAAAAGTTTAATGTTGTTTCTAAATTTTTTATTACACGTGATGATGATGCGATGCGAGAGTGCGGATCATCCAAGAATGCGGATCATCCAACGCCAACTCGAGACATGCTGATCACCCCTTCACACTTTCCTGTCTAGCATTAGGGTCTTCAGTTCTGCAGTACTAGGCTTTTTAGCAAAAACACGCGAGATTCGAAACGAACCAATTCGAATAGGCTTGGTTTACTTTTGAAAAGATGCAAGCCCAAGAAACCCAAACACGACGCTGGAGACGTTGGGGCTGTGTGAAAAAAAAACGTAAAGTGTCACCATTTGAAGTTCATTCTGGATTGAAACAACATCATCTTAAATTATCCAGAGTTTCTTCAAAAGAATTATTGATTAAAATTTTGCAATTTGCATGATGTTCTTTGAGAGAATAACGGTGATATGAACGTTACTGTTACTGATGGTGGTTGCTGGCTCTATTCTGAAAAACAAACATGTTTTTGTCATGACGTTGCAAATGCTGTCCGCGTCTACAGGTGGCTCCCACGTCTAGTTCTGGCTCCCGCGTCTACTGCTGGCTCCCGCGTCTTTTGCTGGCTCCCGCGTCTTTTGCTGGCTCCCGCGTCTACTGCTGGCTCCCGCGTCTACTGCTGGCTCCCGCGTCTACTGCTGGCTCCCGTGTCACGTCGCAACGTGTATTAAATGTATTAAGGAATGAAACACCAGTTAAATAATCAAATATCAAATAACACAAATAAATACTTAGAAATAAAGTAGTGCAACATTCGAAGCATATGTCATTTAAGAACAGTATGTGTATACATAATATCTTGAAGCAAATTGATCTTAAATAAATGACGAAAAATGAAGATAAAATGTCAGGAACCCAACGACGCAAACTATGAGTAAATTCGAAGAAAACAAAAAATGTATATATTGCTCTGAAAAACATCTGTATGCCAGGGCAAAATATTAGCAAAATCCTTGAGCAAGGAGAAATTTAAAAAAATAAAAGATGCGGTTTTGACCATTACAATGCGGTTTCGAACTCGACAATGCAATTTGCAACTTTAAAGGATATACTTCACACTCTCGAGCGTACTGAACCAAATAAAAACAAACAAAGACAACAAAATTATATGATTTTTGTTCGTTACGATATGCTTGGCTGCAATGAAAGTGTGAAATCTATTCTTCACAGTGACAAATCGCATTGTCATGTTTGAAACCGCAATCTTTTATTTTACCAAATTCATGTAGGTAAATCCATGGATAGGTAAGTCGTTGTTGTGAGTTGTCCGTGTCATTTTCTCGTATTGTCTACTTCGTCGCAAACATCTTTGGATGAAGTAAACCTACAGTAGTAACTCTTCCTTAAAATCAAATCAAACTTACCTTGGTCGATGAATCAAACAGACAGAAAAGCGCCATTGCAAATCCTTCGACATGAATATCACCTTGAATGTATTGGCTTATGTAATATTTTAACGACGTAAGTTCCTTATCATTCAACACCAAATTTGCTTGTTCTTCGATTCTCCTGTGAGCGGGAACGACAATGGTAGATTTATGAAGTAACTGCGAGCCCGCAATTCCTTGGCGAAACTTTGCTCTCTGAAAAAAAAATAAACGATAAAGGAAGAGCTACAGCATTCAAGAAATGTTTACAACTTGATAAGTCATCATCATTACTCCCTCTGAAAGTCTTCAGAGCCCAAATACAAATGAATTAGAAAGTGACCAACGGCAGGGATGTCCATATGAAAATCTTATAGCGACTTTGCCTAATCTGCAGAAAAAATCGTTTTACGCATGCTTTTATTCATTATGTCATTTCTTCAATCTTCAGGGGGCAACACGTTAAAGGTGGCAAACCTCTAAAGAATTAAATTATGAAATATTGTACGTATAACTTACCTCTAGAGACGGGCTTGACCTGTTGTCTTGGGCAATTGAAATGACACTTGAAGATCTAGTAATTCAAAATCAAGAACTCAATAAAATAATTAAAACAGTTAAAGTGTAAAGTGTGCTTTCAAAAACATGAATTTTTGACAAAACTTTCTCAATCTTCTAAACTAAATTATATTCTATATTAAACAATAAATAGTTTCATTTATTCCAGAATGATAACACAGCTAACTAAAGTTCAAAATTTTTTCAAATTTACAAAGTGTACAAATTTCGATTTATCAATTAGATAAGAAAAGATAAACGCCCCCTCTATTAAACGCCCATGAAGAAACTTTTATCAAACGCAGCATAACAGTAATTTATCAATCAGTTAAAACTTTGCTTTTACCTTGAAGGTCTTGCACTTTCAATCCATTCTGTCTTTTCAAAAACTGTTCTAGAATACGGCATCTTTCCAACATACCGCAAAATCAGGCTCATCACTTTGTATGATTTTAGTATACGCACTGCATTCTTGTGTGTTATTTCTGAAAAATCGAAGCCGTTGACATCCAATATTTGATCACCAGCCTGCAAAGAAGTATGAATGCAATTTAATTTTTAAAATTACAACTCTGATTGAATTCGTTGAATTTTTAAAATCCCGGCGAGTATATGAGTATCGCTATAAAAGTTCCATATAGACACTCGACCCGTGCTTAATGTTTTTCACTTTCTAATTGATTTGTATACTGGATTTTTATTGATTTGTATACATAGTTTTTATTGATTTGTATACTTAATTTTTATTGATTTGTTTACTTAATTTTTATTGATTTGTATATTTGATTTTTAGTGATTTGTATACTTGATTTGTGCGCCTGAATACTTTATAATGAGTTCAGCGTTCGTTGATTTTTACCATAATTATAAAACATTTTACATTAAATTTTTAAGGTATTTTGAATACTAAACATTCTAATAATTTGAGTACAGTTGAGATCTGCTATTTCGAAATCTGACTGCGGGAAATCGAAATCTGTTCGATAGAGAATGTTCGAAATAATTGGCAGCATCTGGTAAGAAAACCGAGCGAGAACAGGGGCGAATTTTGTAACACTAGTGAAATTGACACACTGGTTTCAAAGCAATTATCCCTCGAGAACAAAGCAAAGGTCTCCTCCGCAGAAAGAAAGTATCCTCTCTTCCGCAGAGCGAAACTCCTCCACAACATTGCTTGTTTTCGTCTTCCAGTTGAGAGTTTAGTTTTGTTCTCGAGGGATAATCGCTTTGAAACTAGAGTGTCAATTTCACCATTGTTACGAAATTCGCCACTGTCCTGAGCAAATGATTCGAAATAGCAAATGTTCAAGTTAAGATAGCGGATGTGAACTGTATTAACATTTATTTGGTAAAAATTCGTTGTTCAAACAATTTACTCTTTAATCCAAACTTCTCTCAAAAGAAACAAAATTCTCCAAAGCTAAAATGTGTCTTCTCTCAAGAGTTCCTGCTGTGCTGTTTCTGAAAAGACTTTCAGTGTCATTTTAAATAAAATTGATCGTAGTAAATATACAAAGTGGTCGACTTGAGCCACAGAAAATTTTATTGTCTAAGTTAACCTTTCATCTGCACAGGAATCCTCAAAATACTAAAATCAAATGGGTTTCTTAAAATCTGTAAACCAGCAAACATTTGACATTTTTTTTACTCTCACCCAGTATTCTAGTACTCGCAAAATTAAAAAAACTGCATTCAAAATGTTGCAATCTTTCAGACCCAAGAAAATCAACAGTTATATTGCTTGGGCTATTAACTAAAAATATCCAAAATCAATTTAAAAAAAATCATAATGATAGAACAAAACAACAGTTACAGAAAGAACTCATATATATTTCTATTTTACTAAAAATTTCCTTTCGTTGAAAAGATGATGTAGAGTCTATTTCTAAGAGTTGATTCTACATTTAATCATAATCAGCTGGTTGTAATAATATCCGCTAAAGTACTAACCCTTATTCCTGATTTCTCTGCTAAAAGATTCCGATCTACTGATGAAACGAAGATTCCAAGACCATACTCCGTTCCTCCCCTTATCTTCAGACCAAGATGAATTCCACTATGAACGTGAACAATTACCTAAGAAATGTTACAACATAATTCTGTCAATAAAAAACAGGCAGCTAGATTACAAATGATTTTCCAAACGTTTCAAACTCACTGAAGCTCGAAAACATTGATATCAGTGAGGTCAAACATTGCCTTCATACTTTGGAAGGAAATGAAAAGCCTTCATTTAAACTGCGAAAAATGATACGTGAAAACTGGAAACGCATGAAAACTTGATTCGTTAGACTCTTTGACATGGTTGCGGGAATTTCTCTTTGTCCATCTGCTCTCAAGCTTTAGAAATTTGATCAAAGTTTTTCAGTGTTTTCGAGATTCTGTGAGGTTGAAACTATTTCGAAAATCTTTTATAATGGAAGAACAAGCGTCGAAAAAAAACCCCAAAAATTGTTTTTAACTAGTTTAGTCCTTTTGACGTGAATATCAATTTTAGACATTGTAATCCGTGCAGTACACGATTTTCGGTAGTTCGCCAAAGATGTTCCTTTTTTTGGCGCATCCGGCATGAAAAATCAACAAATTTTGATTCGGTTACCAATCTTGTATATGTTTTTGCGTAGCTATATCGAGGAAAGATAAAATTGTTTTTCACAAATTTGGCGATTTTTGTAGTTAGCTTTAAATTATTAAAATTTAGCATTTTTCTTAGCTGCCTGGTTTTGGTGCATCCAAGTTACCACACATTTCTGGATAATCATTAAATTCATTTTCTGTTCATTCTCTTCATTTTATATTGTTACAAAGGTCAGTGTTTTTATGTGAAATAATAGAATGCTGTCATAAAGCAGAACAAAAAATGTTTAGATGGAATTACAAAGTGATTTTAGAGTATGGCTCAAAATCAGGGGTCATCAGTCTCTATGTGATCATAATGGCGATGGTTTCTACAATTAATGTGACCTTTCCGTGATGTGATAGCTGCAAAATATAACTTTTAAGATTGGTAACAAAATCGAATTTTTGAGGTTTTTCAAACGTCAATAGTTTTTCAGGACACTCAGAAAACTACAAGGAGAATACCATGGGGAGCAAAAGACAATGTCTACCCTGTGCTACACATCCACCTGTAGTAAAACGTCTATAAAAAGAGGACTTGGTAGTTACATGGTGTATAACAGAAATGAAATAAAGAGTTAACTTGAGTATATTTCTACTGTTAGAGAGGTTTTCATCATCAAACAATAAAAGCTGTGTTAGAACATTGTTATCCCCTAACAATTCTTTCCCTCCTGATATGTTAATCACTTGTGAAAGAAAATATAAATAATTTATACACATTAGATATGATGATTCACATGGTACCTGCAGCCCCTAATCATTTCTTCAATTGAGATGTTGAGCAAATAAAATTTTGCAAAGCAATTTTGTCAAATTGACAAGTTTTTGTTTTAAAATTAGCAGTGCTGTCCAGGTTTTGCAAAATTAACTAAAAACAAAGTAAAATCATGTTAATTTATTAATGAAATTACAATTCTTCTTGTCTGAAATTCACTGAGTACCAATTTAAATTTTGTCCTCTCTCCCTCTCTTGTTCTTTAATTTAACTACTTCAGGTTGCAAATAATATTTTTTGTGAAACATGTAAATTGTTATAAGTTGTAAAATGTAAAAAAGCACAGTTTGATTTATCCTTAACGGTTTTAAAATGCTTTTTTTTGTTTTTTTTGCGTATAGCTACGTGAAACGATAACACTTCTGGCAAAAAAGCCTGTTTATATTAATGGGTGTGTGACAAGAAAAACTATTATTTCAGGTGTTATGTGTCTGAAGGCTTGAATTTTTGCATGTGTTGTAATAAATCTCTAAATAATTTAAATTTAATCTAGACACACAAATCAATGGATCAATGAAAAAGTTATCATAACATTGTTTACTCAAGATATAGTACATCAAAACTTTCTTACTTTTCTTTCGTCTGCATCATGTAAAAACCTTACATCTCCAGCACTTCTTGATCTCCCCAAACCATTTCTTTTTTCTCGATTTGGAGGTGGTGATGATGGATGACCATTCATATCCACCCACTGATACTCCATGTGTGCTAGGCGTGAACCAGGTACCAATGATGATGAAAAAACCAACATTTTTATTTTCCTTACTTGTTTTATGATCTAGCAAAGAAATAAAACAAACAATAGAAAAAAATTGAAAACAAAAAATAGCAAATTCTCATATGAAAGTGAATTCGTCAAAATTTAGTGCCAATACCCAACCTTCAAAACATTTCAAAATAAAACTTTTACCAGGCCTGTAGGAAATGGGGGCTGGGGGTGTGCACCCCAATAATTTTGAGAACAATGGAGCTACATCGCAATCTTAAATTAGGCCCATTGTTCTCTTTTGTTTTGATAATTTTATTGTTTCTGGTTTTTTCATTGTGAGACTTACTTGTTTCATTTTTGTTTCTTCCATTTATTGTTTTTGTCAATGATTTGATGGTATCCAGTGAGTTATATAAATAATGGTTCATTTTGTTTGGTAAATTAAATAAGCGAACAAAAAAAAAATTGGAACTGCATTATGATATTTTTTTTACCAATTGTGACTGGTAGGGTATCCGGTGCTATTGTTTAGGGGTGCATACCGGTATCTTTCCGAGAGTGCCTATCAGTTTTGGTTAGAGTTTAGGGTCTTCAGCAATTTATGGACCAAAATGCCAAGTATACAGGGTGTCCCAGAAAAAAGGCTACATGCTTGCAAAGCTATTGTAGAGGAGCCTTACCTTCAATATTTATTTTTCTGACTACATTAAATAAAATAGACTTCAATTTAACGTTTGATACCTTGGTTGGCAAAATCAACTGAATAACTGCTGAGTTATGCCAAATAATAACCAGAGTTTAGGGTTTCTTCAAAACCAGAGGTTGGCCTTTCCATTGTATTGCTTAAAATTGTTTCTTGTGACAAAGAAGCTTTTAAATTAACATTTT
>JAYJMH010031000.1:0-17073 GCA_036873815.1 Phacellophora camtschatica
AGTTTATGTTAGCTTAGACTACTTTTATCATCAAAGTGACAAAATGGCTCACTGTAGCAGTCGAGATGAAAATAGTGAAGTTTATGTTAGCTTAGACTACTTTTATCGTCAAAGTGACAAAATGGCTCACTGTAGCAGTCGAGATGAAAATAGTGAGTTTATGTTAGCTTAGACTACTTTTATCATCAAAGTGACAAAATGGCTCACTGTAGCAGTCAAGATGAAAATAGTGCAGTTTATGTTAGCTTAGACTACTTTTATCATCAAAGTGACAAAATGGCTCACTGTAGCAGTCGAGATGAAAATAGTGCAGTTTATATTAGTTTAGAATACTTTTATCATCAAGTGACGAAATGGCTCACCGTAGCAGTTGAGTTCAGTTGAGTTGAAAATAGTGCAGTTTATATTTAATCTTCCTTCCTTTCTATTCCTTCTGTCACTTTAACAGGCATCTTACTGAATTGGAAATGCATTTGTTAAGTTGGAAGTGACACTGTTGATTGTAATTTAGCTCTTGCCCTTCCGGAAGTCACAGAGAACAACGACCTAAACAAATAAATGTTAAGAAGTAAACATGTAACCGGGTGCGTCAAACAAAAACGCAAACGTCGACACAGGGGCACCCCAGATGGGAGCAAGGAGAACCTTGAAGACGAGAAACAATGAGATATGGCAAGCAAAGCAGAGCTTAAAAGCATCGAGGATGAGAAAAGAATTGGCGAAATCCAAGGCCTAAAGTTGAGTGTGCAAGTTCGTTCATAAAGCAGCAAAATCAGTGAGAAAATCAAAGAATTTGAGCCGATTATCGCTGAATTAAGGAGAGTTTTGGTATAATTAAAGAAGATTCATCAAAGAGAGGAAGAAAATGTTTTGAACAGAAAACTTAGTTTGAGAAGGCAAAATTTGAGGAAAGAATTAGGCAAGAACGAAAATGGGATTAGGTCAAAGGGCCTAAATCGTTAACAAGTGCGTGGGAGAAATCATCAACAAAAGCAAATCTCCCTAAATTAATTATCTCAAGATTTCAAGGCACACAAAATTCTCATATCTGAAAGCATTATCATTGCCTAAAGTTTTATTAAAGGATTACCCTCCACAACTATAGATTATGAACGAGCAAAACACATACTAAGGTTAACTTTTGTTAAATCAAGTGTGGTGATTAATGCTTATGTCCTAAATGTAACATCTCTGCCAGTTATTAAGGGGACAACATCAAGCAACGTTTATTATCTTTATGCAAAATTACTCATTAGTGTTTAGGCCCTTGATTCTATGGGGGAAGAAAAGTGAAGTAAATTGGTTTGCAAGTGCAACTTTAGATAAATTAGAGGGTATCAAGTCAGATTTAGTGGGCACTGATGATGATTGGCAAAGCTGAGGTTTTTCCCAGTTAATAGAAGCATTAAAAACAAATACAGATTCAACAAGCAGGAGTAGATGTTTCAAATTAGGCAAAATGAATTCAAATTAAAGCCATGCACGTATTGTGAGGAAACTGGCTGTAAGTCATATGAATTTAGCAAGGTCCAAGAAATAGAGAGAAGGAGAAGCATTTTATGCAAGAATAGCTTTGAATAGCGAAGAATAGTGAATAAGAGGATTGAAATTTACGGCGTAGAGAAAACTTCAAATTGAATGTTTCTGTCAGCATTGTAGAAAGAGGAACTTTTTTATCATTGACACATCCAGGGTACGAGAAGATCCTAAGGAAGTATCGGCACCTAAATGCGGTGGAGATGGATGGCATGGATGACAATGCAGAGCTACCTATCCAACTAATTATAGGTGCATCTGAATATGCTAAGATCAAAACAGACAAGACTAAAGCTAGGAAAACCTGGAGAACCAGTGGAGGAGTTGATAAAATTTGGTTTGACGGTAATCTCGCTAGGGTCATAGCTTGACATAGGAAATCTTTTCTTTGCTGGGACATCAAAATTGGATTATTACATGCTCTGCAATCTGGAATTTTTGGGATTAGAACAAAGTGGGGGGGGGGGGGACATTCAGTCTTTAGCGAGGTTATGGAGCAGTTAGAGCAGAAAGCAGAGGCGTTCTTTGAAACAAACCTATCGTGGAAGGGAAATTGTCCAGCATTTCTAGTCTATAAGGCAGGAAGTCTGGCTAATCTAAAAAAGATCATCAACAGATTGGAACAGGATCCAGCTTTTACAAGAAATCTGACAAGATTATTGAAGGCCAGAAGGAGGAAGACATTGTCGAAGTTGTAGATGGAGCAACGAATTGATACGTATTTCATCTCCAACATAAACCGGTCATCAGAGAATCAGCAGAGAGCGTAGAAATCAAAATAGTCTTTGATACATCCTCAAAGACAAGTAGCAGTGCAGCCTATTTGAATTATTGCCTAGAAACAGGACCCACGACACAAAATTCTATTGTTAGAAATCGAAGCAGAGTAGTGGCTTTGGCAGGAGACACAATCAAGCTTTCCTCCAGATAAGAGTAAGAAATACCGATCCGGAAGTGCTATGCTTTTATTTGTTGAAAGATATGGAAAGAAACAGACAAGAGACTCCTCGCTTCACAAGAGTCTTATTTGGATTTGCTCAATCACCATTCATTTTGAGGGGACCACAAAGCAGCTACTCCGCCGTAAGGAAAGTAAATTTTATTGAGAGGTTGAAAAAATTCGAAAGATCTATGTCTATGTCGATGACCTCTAGTATCGACAAACAGGCCACAAGAACCTGAAGAATTAAAGGAAAGAACAATGAAGATTTTAGCTCAGCTGGATTTGAGCAACATAAATGGCACTCTAATGTGCGAGCCTTAGGAAGTTCTCCAGAGAAAAAGGATCTATTCCAGCTTTCAGAGCAAACATATGCTAACAAACTGGTATAGGAACTACAAGTCGCGAGACAAAACTTTTAGGGCTTAAGTGGGACAAACGAGATGAAACCCTTGCTATCAGTTTTTCAGAGATGCCAGATAAAGGTACAAAGAGGACAGTCCATATAGGGCTTGCTTCAGTGTATGACCCAATGGGGATAGTTTCGCCAGTGCTATTTACAGGGAAGATAATATATCGAGACATATGTGATGAAAGACATATGTGACCATGGGGACTTTTTAGCAATAGATATGCATGGCTTTTGAGATGCAAGTGGTCGAGGGGTTTCAGCAGGAATCTATGTGTGCTTGCAGCAAGAAACAGGGACTAACAGGGACTACACAGTCGTAATTTGGCTAATGATATCTGGATGGACACCAACTACGACTTGCTCAATAAAGCCTTTATTAAGTGGTCTGGAAATTGCGAACAATTTCGTTGTCGTTGTTTTTTAACGACAGATTTACATCACCAGGTTCGGGCAACTCAACGTCCGTCTTTAAAAATTACAAACTTATCATCTTATTGAAATTTTGTTATTAAAAAGAAGCATTGTCGACTTTGTGTTGAAAGTAAACATTTTTAACTTCGGATGAGTTTCCTTCGTGAGACTTTCAAGCGGATTACAGTAATCGAGAGCAGTTGTTGGAGATTAAAGACGATAGGAGTTGAAATGAAAGCAGTTGCTAAAGTTAAAAAAATTAAAAAACTGGTGCAAAATTGAGATGAAAAACTAGTGCAGTAGATAATTACCGCATCAGGTACAAAATTGCTTTCCTCTGTGCTTATCTAACTCCACAATTTGCTTGGAAATGACATTTGTTCTTTTTCGTGCGAAGACCGCAACCAAATTTCGAAATTTCATTCACTGGAAGGTTTCATTCTTCTCTCATGTGGCGGCGTCTTTTCTGTTCTCTTTTCTGTCCACTATCAGAGTTTCATGAAGAAAAGTGGTGCAAAACCAAAAACTTTTATTTAGTTTCAAAAGAAAAGTAAGCAATTTAAAAAAAAGAATTTTACCATGCTTTTCTTTTTAAAATTTGATGCCGGAAAACAAGAAAACGTTTATCATAGTTTGGGAGTTTTGTGGACGGTCAGGGAAGCCGCCGCCATTTTTCAGTGCTTTTTTAATGCTTTCACCGGAGTGAGCTTGCCCTGAGTTTGCTGTTCTAATTGTTTCCATCCAAGACCACTGGTACACTAAAAATACTTAATCGCTAACTCGGATAAAAAACGAAACAGTAAATCTTCCCAGAACCAGTCGGTGCATCATGCACAAAGATTTCTTCTTCTTCTTTGGTTTTTAATTTGCAGTCGACCACAACGCAGTCCAGTCAAGTCTTATCAACAAAGAATACTCTGGAATGCAAGCTTTGACTCGCAAATTCTTCATTGACCAGCATCTTTCTCGAATATTTTTTCAATTAGCCAATGAAATAGCGTTATTTGCCTGGATTTTCCTTTCTCGCCTTCTGATTGGTGTTACAAAAAGTTGTAACGGCAGCCCAGTAATTTATTTAAAAAGATATCAAGCCCTTGTTGAGCGTGGGGGCTTTTTTCTCCGCATCTCCTCCGCAGTGGCGAAACTAAGGGCCTGATGTAGTCCGACTAGGACTGACCAAGGGTTGTTGGTATCAAAAAACAAAGATTGCCGAAAAGGGAGCTAACCATTCCCAGGCTGGAACATATCTCAAGTTATATTGTAGCAAATCTAAATGATAATGTAAAGCAAGCACATACAGGTCAGCCAGTAAGATCTTGCACTGGCTGGTCAGATAGCGCCCCATATTGGACAGGGGAATTATAAACAGTTTATGCATAACCGAGTGAGAAAATGAAGCCAAAGGATTACATCACATGGCGTCATATGCCAAAAATTGAACACCCTGCAGATATTGGAAGCAAAGGTTGCCTTGGAAGAACTAGTCCCATCACAAATTAAAGAAACAGAGAAAGAGTCAATGCCAATCAAAGAGATTTTGAAGGTCACAAGTCAAGTTAAAGGCCCGTTATGTACTGATGAAATACAAGAACAGATAAACAAGTGGACAAAACGAATTTAGAACAGAGCAAAGATCTGTCAAAGTTTCAAAGCAGACAAACAGAGCTAAAACATCAACATGAATGATTAAATAATTTTAGAATGCAAAGGGAGAATCAAAGGGCAGTTCCCGGTTTACCTGCCTTCATATGTACTATTCACTGAAGAACTGGTGCTGAATGATCATGTAAGCACAGTCCAATAGGGGGGAGGGGGGTCTAAGTATGTCAAGCGTCCGAGAGAAATATTGAGTACCAAGGTTGAGGTAGCTTGTAGAGAAATTGAGATGTGCAGGATGTAAGAGATTTCACACAAGAGCATTCGAGTGTCCACCACCTGGGATGTCACAAAAGGTCATAACAGCGGGGAATAGGCCACTTGAGGTGGTTGGTGTTGATTACGCAGGAAAAATCATGTACAAATGTGGGAAAGAAAAAGAGCAGAAAGCATGCATCTTTCTATTCACATGCAGTCTCACTATAGCTGTATATATCGAAGTGATCACAGACTAACAGTAGATCAGCTTATTTCATGTCTAAAGGGTTGGTTCCAAGACGTGGGAGACCTTCCAACATATATTCTGACAATGCTATAAGACATTCCATGCTGCGGCCAAGATGCTAAAAGTGATGATGAAAATTCAACAACTAACTTGCCAGGAATAATATCAAATAGAATTTTAATCTAAGCAAGGCTTTACGGTAGGGAGGGTAGTTCGAATATAATAGGACTTTTAAAGCAGTCACATTACAAGGTCATCGAAAAAGCAAACCTCAAGCTTCCAGAACTCAAAGACGTAGAGACAAATTCTCAAAAATACGCCATTAAGCTACGTAAAGGATTATATTCAACTCCCCCACCTTACCCCCAATGTTTTGATGCTGGGTAGTAATAGAGTACTGCTACAAGAAGAGATAGGCTCAATCGAAGTTGGAGATTTAAGAAAACAGCCAAAGTATCTAGAAAGATGCGAGGATAAATATATAGAGGCGTTGGTCTAATGAGTATGTCAAAGCTCTTAGAGAGAAGCACAATCTAATTCACCATAAGGAAGATAACAAAATTTCAGTTAGAGTTGTTGTTCTCGTCAAGGGTGACAAAAATAATAGGGGTAGATGGGCGATTGGAAAAGTCGAGAGACTTATAAGGGGGAAAGAGGACATTCTTGGAGCAGCTAGGTTGCGATAAAAGAGAACCATGATTGAAAGAGCAGTGCAAATGCTGTACCCTCTCGAACTAGCTTGCGAGATGGGAAAGTAGAGATCTATGGAAAAGAGAAAGTAGAGAACTTGCAACTTAATGCAGGGATGTTCAAATTTTCGTGTATACTCAACATCCTTATTGTGTTTCATTTAAAACCACCCAAAATGAAGGACTATATCTGATATCTAACCTAACATTAAACCATTTTTGCATAAAATCGTACCCATGTTTAGAGAATTTACTGCGTTTAAACCTTTCCTAGTCTGCTGCATAAAATTGTGCTCTCCTTCGCGGACTTTTCTTCAAAATCTTCTGCAAAACATTTTATTTTATAGTTATTCTTGATTTTGAAATTGTTGCTTTGTAAGTCATGATGTGAAATTTTTGAATCTCTTTTTTAGATTAACGAGAGGACAGAAAATAGCAATTGGTTTCATACGACATTTGAAGTTTATCGTCGCATTGAAATACTTTAGGGTATGGATGAAAATTTAAAAATTTTTCTTTTTGGCCAACCAAAAATATGTATATTTAATTAATTTATGTACATTTTTAGAATTTAATGTTTTATTTATGTGCGCCGCAAAAGCAGCACCATCTAATAAATATCTAAGGTTATTATATTCGGAAACATTGGTGAAACTCTGTATTTAGCGTTCATTTCTTTCACTTTGCACTTTCTTCTTTTTGAAAACTGTGCCAAGTTGTGAGACCATTTATAACTGTTTTCGAAATTATAATATTGTTTAAAACCATTGGTTTTATATTTCAATCAGAACATGTATTTTTTGATAAGAAACGCCTTTATAAGAAACACCTCTCTTTTATCGTATGAGAACATTTTATAAGGAATTTGAGGCTCAGAATTTCTAGAAAATATGAACAAATCAAGAACATGCTCGCTCAGCCTCAGATCCAAAATTTCCAAAAAATTCAACATCGCATTTAGTATTATGAAATTATGTTCGTTGATTGTTACTTATTATACAAATTACTTAAAATATACGAACACGAACGGCACTAAGCAAGAATGCTCCCATTGTCTTGTCGAAAGCAAAGCAGGGAAATCTGATCAAGTCGTCAATTGGGATAAAATTACAGAAGAATAATCCGTGCAAAAATAAGAACAATTTAAGAATATTTCAACCTCAAATTCTTAGAAAATTAAGAACATCGAGCCACAGCAAACATTTTCTGGTTCTTATAGAAAAAGAGTGTACATACCAGAATTTATGTTATATTTCAATAGCTTCTGTTTTTCTATCGTTTCTAATAACAACAGAGAACAATCTAAAATTTAAGAAACTTTCAGTATCAAGGCCCAAACTTGGCTTCTTATTTAGAGGACGTGTAATCAAGTAGTAAAATTTTAATAGCTAATCACTTAAAACTATTTATAAATAAATTCCAAATTCTAATAAGTGAATGCTTTGAAACCCAAACAGTAACTCCTCACATGACACGTCCTTAACTGCGAATAAACTATTCAATTTTCAAAAGTTTCAAAGTTGTCAAAGTGTAATTTTTTTTAGAGAATACGAAAACCATATGATGAAAAAGACATAATGGATCAATTTGCTGGTGGCCAAGTAGAAGTTTACGGCCAATTAAAATTTATTCAAAGACAGTAAGTTCATCTTTGGTATTTATATTACATTTTGATTAATTATGTTATTCTTCTATTTGTTTCAAAATTGTGTAAACTTCTATTTTATGCAAAACTGATTTGCAAGAAAGACACAAACTAAAATACTTTCTAATTGCTAGATAACACTGAAGCAAGGAGAATTTATCAAGAAGCTGTCATGTGAACTTTCCGAACGCTGGTCGGATTATTTAAAGTTTAGGAAGACCATAAAAAAATTCAAAGTCTGCGTCTGTCTTCAAAATATTGAATATAGACAATTGGAATGTGGAAGCAAGAAAATTTGAATATTCGTATAAAAAATTAACAAAAAATGTAAGCTGCCTCTTAAAATGAATTAGTTGATATCTAAGATTTGAAACATTTAAAACCGAAAAAACAATATTGCGACATTTGCGGAAAGAGCATGACATTTGAATTCCAAAGAAAACATTTATACAACAAAATATATGAGGGGAAAATAAATGCGCATCCAGAAAACTCATTATATATAACAAAGCAATATAATAAGAAAGGTTTGTAAAAAAGATACTGTTTTCTTTAGTACAGCAATATTAGCGAAAGGGTTCCAGATAAATACGAAATTTGATCAGGAGCTAAGAATTGCCAAAAGAATTTAACAACAACAAAATAGTAAATTAGGGAAATATAGTAAACAGTTTTGAAAAATTGGAAGTTACTTCAGAAAAATATGAATAGAATATTCTGATGCACATTCCAATGAACAGCTAAGTTGCATATTATAGTCAGTAAATGCAAAATTAGTATGAATTTTGCATTATATTGCCGAGTCCTAAAATAAAAGGAGACAGAATAATCAAATATTCAACATGAGGCAATCTAGAATTGCAATAAGAAATTCCAATATAAGAATTTTGAAATAGATAATCCTGGAATTTAATTCTGACATGTTTAAAATAGCTGTAGCAGTTCAAACAGTTAAAAAACGAAGTAAAAATACCGCAACATCTGTTGCTGAAAGGTAATAACATTTCGACACCGAAGAAAACACTTATACAATGTAAAATATGAAAAAAACACAAAATCTCACTATCTTTAAGGCACAATAGTAACAATCAAGGTTTGAGAAAAATTTTGTTTGTTTTATTACAACAAAAATCACGAGTAACTCTTACAATTTTAAAGAGCAACAAATTTTGAAAGTGCTCAGAGAATTTTACTATATGTGGAGATTTGATTTTAATACGAATGAAACATAACTTAAAGGGAGGCAAAAATAAAATTCCAAAAACAACATATACGAGAAAGATATTTGCAGCTACATTAATTCAAATCAGAAGTATTAGGGTTATCATGCTGTATTATCAGAAAAAATAATCATGGGGGTTATCAGAATATTTTTTTTTGTGGGGAGGTGGCTCATGATATTTATACAATGTGTAGTTTGCAAAAGTCTTTATGTTAAATACTCCCAAGCACAGCAGTTACGATAATGTCTTTCATATATCATGAAATTGTAAATTTTAAGCGTTTATGCTCGCTTATGCTTAAAATTTGATTTATTTCAAAATTTCAGAGGTAATTCTGAAAATTTTGTTTGAAGAGTTTTACTCATTCCTGTAGTCATTGCATGAAAATAATTTCTTATTCGAGTGTTGGTTAAAAAATCTGTAAAAATAGCAAATTACTAAAGTGCTAATGATGCTTACTAATTTCTACTTGAAGGCACCAAGTGACCAGACAGAAAATATTGCAAATTGGAAAAAAGCAAAGGATAAATATGTTAGCACGGATCGAAAAGATTAAATTAAAAATTCTTGACTTTGACAAAACCTGCCTTCCCAATAATCATAAAAAATACCCAGGTGACTCTAATCTGTGGTAGCAAGGGGGTAAATGGTATTGTTGCTCAATTTGATTGGTTTGCTTGGTTTGCTTGGTTTGCCTCCCTCCCAACAGATGCGGTAAGGCTACCCCACTGCTTTTTGTTAAACATTCACATGTTCATTTAAGGAAATCACGTTGACTTGGAATAATATGATTTCCAATTGATTAATATTGATATTTATATTACTTTACGTTACATTACTTTTATTTCTTTTTGCTTTAAAGAATAAGTTTGCTTACTTTTAAATTATCCATCTTTTAGAATAGACACAATGACAGAAAAGCGAGGTACGACAAATATTTACATTTACTCATTTCATAGGTAACTCAATTCATTTTATTAAGTTACGTATAGATCTTTTTCAAAAAATTCCACAAGTATTGCTTTCATTAAAATTTAGTTCAACCAATAGAAGTTATGAAGATGTTTCTTTTGAGACAATGCTATGTTAAAATTTATCAAAGAGACACAACGCCATGAAATGTTATTCACACTAGTGTAGATATCATATTTTAGGGCTACACAATACCTAATATCAGCAACATCAACTTTCGATGCCGGTATGAGGTTTCCGAATTTTCAAATCCTCTTTAAATTTGGGAAAATAAAGCAAAATTCCATCTAGTCGTGTCGAATAGACGTTATCCCCGTTAAGATGATATGAGATACGTTTGGTTCGTGTAAAAAGAGTTTAATTTTGGGTCAAAATAGCCTTGCTCTCCTTGGTTTCTTTTCGTAAGTCGAGACTAAATGCTAAGAGGAAGGATACGAATAAATAGTTATAGTCCGGTGGCTGAAGGGGGAGTATTATCATATACCAGGAGATTTTATGGGACCCCCTTTGTCTTGGGTAGTTTTTGGTGTAGAATTCGAATCTGGGTGCTGATCAGCTGGTTTTGGGGGGTTTTCCGAGATATAGAGGGGATCATGGCATTTTTTTTACGGGGTATGACTCTTTGGTGTTGTTTGTTAATTTAGCATTTGCATACACACTATTAAGAATGTTTATATCCCTAAAACATAACAAGGTGAGTATATCCACCATTAACGTTAATTCGGAATATTGGGAGAAGGGGTGGTCTGGCTAAGAAATTGATCTCATTCAGATGTTTCTACTTTTAGTTCAGCTTTATCCAAATTAAATAAATGAAACAAAGTAAAAAATGAAATTATGAAAGGACTAGTGGCAATATTAAATGCTTCAATTTGTATTAAATGCTTCAATCTATTTAAGAATTGTGTTTCGACACTCTTGTATTAATCATCATATTCATCGTCAGAAGCCGAGAAGTGCTTTCTTTTTAGAAGAGGAAAGATCGCAAGAGGCGAATCGTTCTTAATAGTGTGTATGCATATGCTAAATTAGCAAACAACACCAAAAAGTCGTACCCCGTAAAAAATGCCATGATCCCCTCTATATCTCGGAAATGCCCCCAAAACCAGCTGATCAACATCCAGATTCGAATTCTACACCAAAAACTACCCAAGAAAAAGGGGTTCCCATAAAATCTCCTGCTATGTGATAATACTCTCCCTTCACCCACCGGACTATTATGGTTGTGAACCAAGACATTTTAGATTCATCTACAAAAAATATTTTTCAGGAAAGTTTCAAAAATGGAGCGTGCCATTCATTTTATTAAAGCGACAGTTCCAAATGTCACGCTCGAACAATGCTGCTAGGTATTGATATTATTCAATTCGGTTAGTAGAAAACAGATGTGATCAACAAATCATAAGTTTGAAGCTAATGTTACTCGAACAAGAAATCGACCGCATTAAATAACGGCATGAGTTTTGTATCTCTGGTTACATGAAAAGGGTCTGAAATCATGCAAATGTAACAAATTTTTGCAGTTTTATTTCCTTTGTAGTAATTGGATATCAATCCTTTCTGCTAAAAAATATGATATTTTGCTGCAAACTCGTCTAATTGTGCTCTAATTTTATTCTAGAGATTTTACAAGTTGATGTTCTTCAATTGCAGTCAGAAGTAAGTGACTTATTTTAAAAATGTATTAGATTCGTAACTTTTGAATTCTTTTAACCCTATCTGGACAGGACTGTTTTGAGCAACATCGGACCAGGGGGGGGGGGCTAAATTAGCCCCCTCCAAAGTCAATGATGGGTGATAGCTACTGACAAGAAAACATCTATACATGAAATGATAACAGTTGATAATTTTAAAGTTAATTGACAACTTAAAAAATGGTAAAGAAATGACTTTTCAATTTGGACAGTATGTTGTGAATTGCAATTAGAAGGACACTGAGGCTATTTCCCCAATAAAACAGGTAGTTTTCAATGCATGTGCAGTAAAACCATGAAAAAATCAGAGTAATCTGCATTGCACAAAATTGAAATAGTGATAACGTCATCAAACCCTAAAAAATGTTGATGATGTCAATTTTAATTTTAATTTGGATGATGTCAAAATGTGCCCATGATCTCCACTAATATCCTGAACATGTTTCAAACTGAAAGAACCATTCATAAGAAAATTGCAAATCAATATAAAATTGAAAAGTACTTTCTAAAGAAAAGGTTGCCATGACACATAAACATGTAAATAAACAAATTTTAACATTTGAAGATAATATTTAGGAAAAGTTAAAAAGTTTAAGCAGCATCAGAATAACTCTTTTCGAGTTGTGTCATAAAATGTAGTAGGGGGAGGGCAGTTGAGGTCCCTCCCGGTCCCGATAGCGTTAAACTATTTCCAGAACTGTTGTGTTGGTGGTTCCTAAATCTTTTGACCGTCAAAGCTGGTGAATGGGTCACTATGGAAATTTCTTTCTAGTTATATTTTTAAATTTGGTTATTGAGGCCAATAATATTAATAAAGAAAGATTTTACTTGATATACTACTCATAATTCATGTTGGATTGGCATTCTTTTTTTGATTTTTGCCAAGTTGACATTAATTGTGAGGCTAAAATTTTTATAATTGCTTTTATCTTTAAACAAGTAAACATCAAACTGTAAACAAGTTGATAATAAATAATGAAACTGATCATTGACATTAACGGTGTCTAGATGGAATTCAATCCTCGAATAAGAGAGTACATATTTTTTTGCAGCCTCCATCTTTTCTTTCAGCAACTATAAATAATAGTTTTAGGTTATTGATAGACAGTAGCATAACATTTACTTGGGATTAAGATCACTAATGGCGATGCTGATCTGTTATAATTCAAGCTATAGATTTTCTTTATCTTGTAATAATGTGTTCTAGCTTTTTCATCCCTAAAAGAAAACGTAAATTATGAGATCTACGCCATAAGTTGTCACTGTTTTTTAACAAAAGTAGCTGCAAAGGCAGATTTTGTACTGACAAACAAAACAAAGGATTTAGTAGTGAATGCATGCATTAAAATATTTACTCTAAAGAGCATTTTTCATTCATTTCAACGCTGCCAGGCAAATAACAATGAGCAAAATTGTCATACTGGAAGACCCGGACTCGGGGTTTCGTTTAGCTTCTCTTGCTAATTTTGATTTAACTGAGTGAAACCGAATAGGCGTGAAATAGATTATTTCTAATCTTAAAGACCATTTTTAAAAATTTTCATGCTGAACGAAATCTGCCTTTGCTCCTTGTAGTTCAGTATTATAGCTCCTTGTAGTTTAGTAATTAAGTAATTTAATTAAGTAAATTTAATTTTCTTTATTCACACTGCAAGGGAGGAAGGAACACTGCAGATGAGAAGAAAAGAAATGCGAGGAACCTTGATTAATATTGGATTGTCTATGAACTATGGAGAAATCTCCTTTGAAATTGAGTTTTTGTTCAGCCCCTAAAATTTCAATGTGGTGGCTACCACGAATTCTATTAGATGGACGCCCTAGGACACAATAAAAATAGAAAACACACACCATGATTCCTAAGGCCCCTGATTTCTGCTGAAAATGTGCGAATGCTGTGTTTTTGAAAGTGACCTTTTTGGCTATTTAGGTGAAGATTTTTTCTACGAGACAAGCAGAGATGTTGGCTATTTTGAAAGACATATCTGAGACAATGAAGTCCATGGTTGAAGGTAGCGAGGAAACAGAAAGTAGCGGACTAAAACTTGAGGTTTAGTTTTGTCTTCGTCAAAATTTGTCAATGTCAGACATCGTTTCTGACGATGTTAGATGAAATGTCTTTCTTACACATTAAATTCTGAGAGAAGATCACAAAAGAAACAACGTTATGGCAGCACATCGACGATCAAGGGACTTCGCAGCAAAAGAAAATAAGGTTTCAAGCGAGGCAACGAAAATATCAGTTTTATGATTTATAAATGATTGATTTATAGATTAATTACATGAAGTAACAAACAACCTATCGTTCCTTGAACATATCTAGTGAAAAATGATTTTGTTGTTGTCTGTTTATTTTTAGATTCTATAATTTTGAATGCGGTGAGAACCTAAACTTCATGATGGTCTTTAATTAAAGATACTTGCAGACTCTAAATTATTGATAGTTTTGAATATTTTTATACACAATTAACTACCTTTAAAACGTAGAAAACGTTTTTTCATTGTTCTTCACCAATTGGTGTGTATTTTATTTCATTGGATAAACTATTGCTTGTGACTTTGACACTACTTCCACTGTCTGCTCCTTTTGTTTTTAGGTTGTATAACTCAAGCTCGTGAAGCTCTTGGTTGACCGAGTTTGCCAGACCATAATTTATAATCCAGAGAACATACGAAGCATAAATTAGAAATTCATTAGAAGTTTGCGTTTTAGTATGGTTCTTCATGAACAGTGCCTGCTAATTTAAGTTCAACGAGTCTTGTGACATACCCAATTTTAGTGTGCAGTGACAACTAATTTGTGCAGTGATGAATTGAATCAGTTCAGCCATAAACAATACAAATTTGCAATGATCAAACAGTAATAATGTACAGCGTTCTCTTTCAATGAAAATGTGTAATGATTCCAATTTCTTAAAATTAGTTATGTCTTGTACCTAGGGTATACTTTACACGGTAAAACCTAAATCATTGTTGAAAGCAACATCATGATAGCAATTCAAACAAAAATTAAAAATTAAAATTTGAAATGAGATTCTAATGGCCTAATAGTGCTATCAAGCATGGAGAGAAAATGTTTATACCGCTGACCATGAGGTATTTTGTGTCTGCAATGTCTCGAAATTTTGAGATGGCGAGAAGCAAAAGCCTAGGGAGAGAGGCCAAAATATTTGACCCTTCTTGCTCGTCATTTCACATGCGACCGCCGCGTGCCTGGAATCTTTTGCTTCAAGAACGATATGCGCTGGTGGAAACAAAGTTTGGGGAAATATATCTGCCTCTTCATGGTTAAATTCAAATTGAAATCAGATATTTGCATCAGGTGAGAGCTTCTCAAATTCAACTGTTTTCAAAAATTTTAATTACTACAAATTTAGGGCCTGCCGCAATAAGCCCTTTCCATAGCTATGCAGGCCATTATCCAACAAACGTGTTGATATCAATGGACAAAGTTGGGAGCGTTGCATAATATTCTTAATTTTCTTCAGAAGACAAGGTACTTTTTTGGCTGGCAGAGGTGTAAATTTCTACCACTACACAAGAAAAATTTAATATTAATTTAAAAAAGCACATGATGTTGGATTTTTTATGCTGTTGTGTTCCCAAGACATATTTACTGTTGTTTTGCTTGAAATTTGCTAAATTTTGATTGTTTTTTCACATAAATTCGGTTTTTTCTTCTCGTGTGAAAATTTGTCTTCATCATTGTGTGAATTTTTAGAGCATTTTTGTGGTATAAATCATTCAAAACGAAGGGCCTGCCGCAGAAAACCGAATCAAAAGTTAAATAGAGCCAAATCTCAGCTTTCGATCGATGTATTGCACATCCATGTTTCGAAAGCGTTGCGTTATATCGAAAAAAGTCTGTTTTGTGCTGCTGGTATTTTTTCTATTTAGGCCTGTTGGAAATACTTGTTCGTCGGCTTTGATTTGATTTTCTCAGGCAGCCATCTCCTTTTTGTCGAGGGTGGTGGGTGAAGTTTTATAAATTGAAAAAAGAATTTTGTCAGCAAAATAAAATATTTTTGGGTTCGGAATAATCTTTTGCTTTGGAGAGTTTTTACATTCAAAAATAGTGTCTTTTCTTCCAATTATTTCATTTTAATTATGTACTTTCAAAAAAAATGATAAAGAGGTATTTTATTGTACATATTTGAGGTGAAATTTTTCTTTTCCTAACGAATAAAAACAAATAGCATAATAGGTTTTGATGTGGAATTTTATTTCTCAGCAATGTTACGTGACTTCTGCTAACAACTCATTTTTTATTTGTTTGATACACATCTTTTTATTTTTGTTGGTGTCACCTTTTTGCTTAATGGACTGCCCATCATCATTAGTTGAG
Source organism: Phacellophora camtschatica (assembly GCA_036873815.1). NCBI lineage: Eukaryota > Metazoa > Cnidaria > Scyphozoa > Semaeostomeae > Ulmaridae > Phacellophora > Phacellophora camtschatica. The sequence goes on from JAYJMH010031000.1 coordinate 15,966, forward strand.
AACAAATTGTGGATTGTTATATCTTTATTGAGCTTTCTGTATTATTTGCTACCGGCCCTTCATAAAGAAGAAGATCTGGTGATTGTGTGCCTATTTGAGATACACCTACACAAGTCATGTACACACACCTACACAAGTCATGCATGAGACACACCTACACATTTCCAATAATTTAATGAGCGATCAGTTGAAATTATTCATATTTATTTACATAATATTTCTGTGTGTTAGGGCCTGTTTACATGAGGTGGGTCAGCCCACCTCAGTTGGCTAGCTCACTCAGGTGAGATGGTTTTCACGGGTGTTTACATGGAAAGAGTTTAATCCCACTCAGGCGGGCTAGCCTCTTTTTCATGTTTTGAAAACGGAATGGAATTTTGGAAGTGAAAATGGAATATTTGGAGTAAGCTAGTGATGCAAGTATTTTCATGTAAGAAACTAAGAATTTGTGCCAGTACAGAAAGTTTTCTTAAAGTTATTTAGTTTCTTACGAGTTTCTTAGGTTCCATAACAATCTTCAAGATAACTTCCTGTGCCCTCCCAAGCATTTCAAAACAAAGTTTTTAAAGTATTTTTAATGTTTAGTCTTTAAGAATCTTTTGAGAAATTTGGTCAGGAAATAAGTGAAAATATGCTAGGGATTTCTTTTATCAAAATAAGTAAGTTTCTTAAGTCATACTTTCCCATCAATGGGGTTTCTTTAATTTTTTTATTATCTGAAAGTTGAGTTTCTTATATAAAAAATATGTGTGCTTATTGTCAAAACCATTCTATCATAATCAGTCCTTGCATCTGAATGTCTTTAAATGCCCCTGTTTGAAAAGGCCTTACACCAAAAAAAATAGCATGTCTTTTGAATTGCTTTCTCTATTTTTCATAAGAAACTAAGAGATTGGCCAACAAGTAACGAAATTGTCCATACAGTTTTTTTGTTTACCCTGGTTCTTCTCATTCGTCTCATTCGTATCAATTAGTGGAAATCTCATGTGTGGTAAAAATTTCATAACAATTCTTTATGAAACCATTATTTGCACATTTTCACAAGTGGTATCCAGTAATGAAGTACAACAAAAAGTAGGTGTGCTTCAGGACAAATAAAGACTTCTGA
>JAYJMH010031011.1:0-17072 GCA_036873815.1 Phacellophora camtschatica
GGCACATTTTTCAATTTTGAGGGCACTTTTTCCATGTTTGCAAAAAAGTGAGGGGGCACGTGCCCCTAGTGCCCCCCGGTTCCTACGTCTCTGGTTAGGGGTTTGGCTATGAGAGTTAGACCGTTGCCGTCGTTAAAATAACGCCAATAAGGGCTGGCGTTAAATCAGTTCCGGCGCTAAATCAGTGCCGGCGAAGCAAGGGCCAACAAGGTATACCGTACATAATTTTTGCTATGAATAGGTATCCCTCGTGCTGCTGGAGTACGCAATTGGAAGCATACGCAAGCTCCTCATCAAACACAGAGGCTGTAATTTCATTTCTGAATGCAAAAGGCTCGACACTCAACAGTCCAGTGCAGTTGAAATACTTCTCAAAACACATCATTGCCAATAACGCTATAACTACCATATACTTTCCTGTATTTGATGTTGATGGTGATTTTATTGCTTGTCGCTGGCCTAACAATTTTAACGAGAGTGGAGGCATCTATAGTGCAAAAATGGGAGAATTAGACAAGGTATCGTCTTTTTTTCATATTAGGCAGCAGGCTGCATCATTGTTGTGTTTGTGTCCATCCATACCTGCTAACTTGTCCATAAAAACATCATTGTTATACTTTTTTGGAAAATTTGGGCATCTGCCGTAAATTTTACTTAAAACTCAGGGCTTGGAAATTTGTTTGCTTCAGCCTTGCCTCTTAACACCTAAATTTTCGCCTCTACCTAGCATATTTTTTTGAAAAAACCCCTTGTCGTTCTAAAACTTTGAAGCTCACAAAATGGCATGTGTATTTATTGCCATCAATTTGGCCTCACAAAATGGAAAAAGGTTAATTTTCATTGGTTTAAAATATGTTTTTGCCCTTTACCTTTAGAATGCTTGTTCATTGAAGATCGTTGGAAACTCCTTCAAAAATGGTCTATATGCTTTAGCTATTATGCTGGAGGATTTTTCTGGTTCTGATTTGAGCACAAAGTATCACACTGTTTCAGTCCAATTTACAATTGAAATCAAAGGTAGATTAGTATACGTTATTATTACACTATTAATTGATACATAGCTTTTTATGAAAAACAATCTTTCTTAGGGCCAAATGAACCCATAATTTAAAACATCTTATTTTCAGGAGGTAATTGCGAAAGGAACTTTATGCAGATTCAAAACATTTTAACGCAAGTTTGTCTTTTGAATATGGATAGTTGATTAATCAATTAATAAATACCGGGTGTCTCAAAATAAAGTTCACCCGTTTGGTGGCTTAAACCTCGAAACCGGTAGGGCTAAAAACATCAAATTATTTGAAAGCGACGTCCGAGGGAAAAAATTAGAATATGCGATACGAAAAAGGTGGGTGCGACCACCTTTAGGCATCGAAAAATCGAAAATAAAGTAGGCGTGGTTGCTATACATCCAAGTAAAACTTTGTTTTCTGTGCTCCACGTTTTTGAAAGTCCAACCACCTGTGGGAATAGGGAGTTTACATTTAATGGAAAGATTCCGTGCATTAATTCACAAGAGGGAAGTTGAATCGTTTCTCCGTCAATCCTTTCAAAATATAAAATTATTTTAATTTAATCTCAAAATTGACGTTCGTTTTTTTGTTGCAAAACTTTTTAGATTTGATAAATTAAGGCGCATACAATCAAATTTGATAACTCTAGGTGGACAGCAATAGACACTTCTGAAAAAGATGGCGGCAATTATTCCCAAGATTCAATGCATTCGATGATCGAATATAGACTAGTTACGCAAGTTCCTACTATTTCGCTTAGCTTCATAGAGCTTGTTTTCGACAAAGCGACTGTTGCAGCTACTCTAAATCGAATGGTTATTGAACTGCTAATGATTCACAAAATCAAACGCAATAAATCATGGGAATAATTTCCTTGCCGTAATCTTTTGCGGAATCGTCTATTATTGCGGATAGACCCTCTCGTAGAAATCGGCCTCCCCTTGGTTGGTTTTCCTCTTTAAACTGCAGAGACTCAGTCGAATATTGAGGCGATATTCTACCTTTCTCGAACCAATAACTCAAACTCAAAACTCAAAAAACCAAACAAGGTACCAGGGGTATTTCTTTGCATAAATTTTTATTTCTTTTGAATAAATTAAATTTTTACCCGAGAGTCTAACGAAGACATGATGACCTTCTAAATCCACAAGTGGACAAATCTTCAAGCTCCAGTTTTGCAATAATTTAGCAATTTTTTCATTCTTGATTTGAAGTTTCTTATAGAGCGAAAAAGAAAACCAGAATATTGAATGAACGCCTCTGTTCGAAAAAAGCAGGAACAGATCAATCAGAAAACTTATTTCAGCTTATTGTATTTTAATTGGCCCCGCCAATTTTCTGGCGAAGCTGGCCAGTTTTTAGTTATGAAATGTTACTGAGCAGACAAACGTTTCTGGAAAAATCAGCCATCATTGCTAATGAAATTTCAAAATAAATTAAACATTTTCGTTGCTCTGTTTTTCTGCGATCATTGACAATGAATTATAAATTATAAAAATAAGGCATTTAAATTCTTGAAATGATAAATTATTCTAAACAACTTCCGTAATTCTGCATTATGATTGTGTGGATTTCAGCTGAATATCTACTAAAAATGCTTCACTAGTCTCAATCAAATCTGTAACAAATTTATAGAGACACCTTGTAAGTCTATGGCATACTTGTCTCTCAAGTCTTTCTCTTAAAAAACCTCGAGAGTTTTCTATCCCCTTTTTACCTCCACATTTCTATTTAAAAAAAGACGTTAGGCAAGTCTAACCTTGGTGTGACTTGGAACAAAATAGCAAACAGTAATCACCTGGAGAATCTCTGCCCTTCTTTAGACGTCTTTTCATACCTGAAACAAACTTTCTATCCAACATAACAACAAAACGTTGTTCTTTCACAGTATTCAAACCACCTTCACGTGGTCTTATACGGATGCAACTCGTTTCTTCTCTGTCAATCGCAACGTCAGTCTCGTCAACATCCATAGCAGTTTCCTGGTCAGTGCATTTGTCCGAAAAATCAGAAATACTCTGCATTCGATCTGCTGCTGTCATTTCAACCATTGGTTGTTCCATTATCTCGTTGCATATACAAACCATATCACCATCAAATCGAAAGAAAACTGATTGCAAAACATCCATCTGATAGTCTGGGAAGCATTCACGGAGAAACCTAAGATCAGCGGAATCCATAGTTTTCTCATTAATGTCTTTTTCAATTTCTAGACCATGTGTTGGTATATTTTCGGACGAATTCGAACACGCTATATCAAGGTCCTGATCGAGAAGATCATCGACAACAGAATTTCCACTGTTCATTCTTTCTCTAATCCTGACACCACTCCAATCGGAATGACCTTCGATAGTGCTATCTGCTTTTGCTGTTACTTTATCGATCGAGCCCTCGGTCTTTTTAGCTTCATGTTTGAAAGCCATTATTTCTCTGTCAAATATGTCTTTTAATGATTCCTCCACAGCGGAGTCTATTTTCCTCTGTTTCGCAATTCTTTCGATCGAGGAATCAAAACCAGTGTAATATTGATTTTGTGTATAATCTTCGTCGCAAATATACATCGTGCTCACTTGGGTGGCGGACTAAAATAGAACGGAAAAAGCAATCATATCACAGATACTTCAAGAGGAATCTTTTTGCGCCATTATTCATCTTACCTCTTACCCCCATGCAACCCATCTTACCCCTGTAGACCCTACCAAAGACGAGATTTACCCCGAAAAAAGTTACTGTTAACAAAAATGGAAGAATTTCAGAATGGAAGGAATCCTAATTTCATAAAAACTTCAGACTCTTCTTAGCAGCTAGATTGCAATAAAATTGTAATGATTGGTTTACGATATTTAGTTAAGAGCATTGAAGTTGAGAGATAAAAAATAAAGCTTAACTGGCAAGATCTTAAGTCCTACTTATAAAGTGAATTGAATATAATCCATTATATCAGTGTATTAAAAAACAGACATTTAATAAAAGATGTAACTGAGATGTGAAAACTTGGTTCCTCATCTGAGAGCTAAAAAACAATAGCACCTGTTAACTAAGCATTTTTCTAGCCTAAACATGAATTATCATTTCTACGAAAAATTCTCCAATATATCATAATTTATCTCACCTCGGATTTTCTGATTGCACTACTAACAGTGTACTCTCTCTCTTTTCCTTTTTTCAAGAAGGAAGAATGTGTTGGCTTGTCACTTGCTAGAATATCTTGAATTGTGACATTTCTCTCAAACCGGTCAAGCATCTTAATAATTGTACTTCTTGGCACGTGATGATTATTTCGCCTGTCGGATGAAACATTTTGCCTTATTTTGGAACAGTTAAAATCGCACAATTTTATCTGACTTTCTTGTGTCGTATTAAATACGAGCAAAGAAAGTTTTAATGGATTAAAAACCAGTAGAATGACATTTGGTTTTACTCTGAGTCCAGAAAAGTGATCAACCTTCCTCCTCCGAGCGTAAAGTTTGATTTTTAGAAGTTTAAAAGAGTATCAAGTCATGGCTATTTTAATTCACGAAAGACCAACAGCAGCAAACCGCATTATAATCTATTAAATTGTAACTTGAAATCTATAGGAAGAACTAATATCACAAAAGGTTGCATGTTGTGTCTTTACTGGTTCTTGTCTCAATCCTGTTATAGGAAGAACTAACAAAAATTTTCAAATGAAAATATAAAAACCTTTCCAATTCAAAAGGATTCCATGCCCATGGTGTCTCTGGTACCATGAACTCAACATCATAAAATTCTCTTTTCGCCTGGAAAAAGAGATTTAAATCAGAACAAGTAACAGTCCATGTTTAACTGTAAACATCTCTAGTGCTAGTCTAGGGTATATGTAAGCATCATGAATTAAATCACCATATAGTGTTAAACTAATTAAACCTTATAGCTATTTGTACATTCACATTTTGTCCAACATGCCCAACATTAAAACAAAAAGAAGTATGACCAATGTCTGGAGTGACTTACTGCAATTACATACGGCTTCATTTCCCAGCATCTGGTGTTGGTATTGTCTATGAAAACACAGTTGACATCTTCCCTTCGCATTGCTGCTCTTGCTGTTATCATGAATATTAAAAAGATAGCTAATAGTTTGCAGAAAATAAGAAATATTTGCTTAGCATCATCTATCATTAGATTACAGAATTGTATTGAAAATCACACAGAAGATGTAATTTTTGTCGGATTAGGTATTGTCCCTCCATCAAAAAACGTGAATTTCTGTCTCTGGCTCTACATGATGAAAGTTTTTCTTTTTTGGATATTTCTGTTGTCTACATTATGCAATTTTAGCAACCTGTTGTGTAAATGTGTAACGTTTGCCACAAAATGAACAAACTATGCATTATACAGATATAGTAGGAAAGCACACTGCAATATTGAAGAGATAAACTAAATGCATGTTAAGTAATAAATTTGCAGAAGGAAAAACATATGAATTTATTTTAAAGGTATACCACGAGCTAAATTCCACTCATGTGCATCTTGGAGTTCATCTCCTCTGAAGACAAATCTGCAATTAAAAATACAAACATCCAATAACTCATAAGGTAGCAGTAAAGTTTGATAGTTGCCACACAACAATAAAATTTATCACACCACCTCATCTAATATAAATAATGAAATAAAATGAAAAACCTTACTTGTTGCCATTATCAAAATAGTCATCAGTTGAAAATATTACGTCCTTGTCTTGTTTCATTTGGCTGAAAATTAGAACATATATAATGATAAATTCCCAGTTGGTTATATTGCTACTCCAATTGTAAGTTTAGATGTTAAGCATGATGATGTGAACATTATAAATAAACACTACACTGCTAAAACCCATTCACAAATATTATTCAGAATTTGATTGAAATATAACTTATACTCACTTTGCTAAATAGGTCTTGCCACTGCCAGGAAGACCTCTCATTAATACAAGAGTGTTTGGTTGTAATGAAATTTTGTCAGTGATTGTCAAACTTGATGCATTATGACATATTCCTGAGCCTGTTTTACTTTGGGTACTGGCTACTTGATTTCGTCCCTTGCTTTTTTTGACAACAGTGAATCCTTGATTTTGCTCCTCATTTGGTTCTGGTGTAACACACATGTTAAATAGGGCCGTTTTTGATTCTTCAACTGACAATGTAAAAATATGCATTATGATTATTAAAATAATGTATCTGTAAAAAGGCCAATGTTTGCTGTTTAAAAATTAGAACTTTCAGCAATAATAGTGGAACCATTGTTCTTTCTAGTATTGTTCCTCATCATCTCATGTAGTAATGTCCAGTGCAGAGTTTGCTTACATTATGATGGAATGCATTATTATGCCAGGAAAAATGTAAATGATGGTTTAGGGGCTGTCAACAATTTATTTTTGTTGGATTTAAGGATCCTTATTGTCTGTTAATGGGTGGAGAGGGTGTGGGTTTCAGGTATACTATTTTATTTTGGTTTGTGTTGTCACATTAAACAGGGATGTCAATCAACAAAAAAATGAAACCATGGCCCAACCATGTTCAGATCATGGTCTATAACCATGGTTCAAACATGGTTGAAGGATGTGGCTAATCATGGTTTGGCAATGGGTACCATTTGACATTTGTGGTCTTTCTTTAAAGCTGGATTACAGCATAGCTAAACGAATATTAAAACAATATCATACAGCTAATTTATACCAATCATGGTTCAACCATGGCCATTTCATTGCCAGACCAGGGGGGAAACCATGGTTATGAACAACGATTATTTCATCATACTCCTTTTAATATCACATCCCTGCGGTTTTCCAAATATACCTCTTGTCAAACACACCTTTATGAATAAACTCCGCTCAAAGTCACACTCCATTTGTAGTAGTCACTCTTTTCTTTAAAATATTTGGTATGACTATAACCGTACGCGACTACACTGTACTGTTTTGTTAGAATTTAAATATAAAATTAACACAACTGTGTTGCAGAGACTGAGAGAGGTTTAGTTGGACAGATTTAACGTTCCATTTTGCGGAAAAAAACTATGAAGAATGCGTAATGTGCAGGAAGACAGAAGGCGTAAAATTGAGCAAAAAATAGAGCCTCTTTCTTGGCCTAAATTAAAGAAATGAGTTCATGTTTAACCTTCGTAACAACAGCCAGCAAACACCATATCAATTATGTCCGTATCAAGTTTGTCTTTGAACAGTTTATACAGATGCATCTTTACTTTTCCTCTTTCAATTGCTGCCGCCATGATAACTTGTGTATTTTTGGATTATTTCGATGTTATTCCATTTCAATTAATCTTTTTTCTTCCTCCGCCATTACCGATTACTCACCATTGCAAAACCGTTCAGTTCCTGTGCAGTGCTGCTTGTAATTTTTCCACAGTGCTGCCACTTGTAACGTTACGGATAGAAACAAAATTTTCTTGGAAAATTCTGGTCATTCACGATCATGTATATTTTTCTCACTTTTTATATCAGGATATAATGCATACGTTACTATGATTTAATGCACTCAAATTGCAAAATTGGACGGTAAAGTTAATTTCCATAGGCTTATTTTATAAACAAAAAATTGTTGGCAAAACTCGTTGATGAGACTATGGAGCGTGGAAGAGTTCCAAACAAAATTGATTGAAGTGACGATTTTTTTTAGTTGTTCTCTTCGTTGTACCAACTACAAGTGAAGTGCTGATCCAATGCGACAGGGTAATTTCAGGGGCATTCGGGTAATCTGTTAAATTTCTGATCATTTTGCAAAGTTCCTTTTTGTGCTCCACAATAAAAGGCCTTTCATGTTAGCAGGCTCACATATTTGGTAAAAATAATACAGGATAAATTTGCTGACCAGGTAAATGAAACTGCTTGGAATGCGATGTATACAGAAAGAGACGCAAACAAATGCATTGAAAATTTCATTGAAAAAATCCAATGAAAAATCCAGTCGTTTGGCCGGGGCTTAATGTAGTTCAAAAAGCATTCAATAATTGTTTCCCTTTAAACTTTGTGTCCAGAAAAGATCAAAGAAAAAAGAATAAAAGATCAACCTTGGGCTACAACTGGACTAAAAAATGCAGACTGAGAAAAAATAAGCTTTTGTCAAGATATTTAAACAACAAAAAACGTAAAAAAAAAACAAGGGGAAACTTTCAAAATACCGTGATAAAATATGTTGCTAAACATAGCTGCTCAATTATGGAATGAACTTGTTCATGCATTTCAAAATACTAAAAATCATAAAACGTTTCATATAAATTAAAACAAGAAATGATATCAAAATTTTAAGAAAATACTGATAATTGTGTATCAAACCTAACCTTCTTAGTTGATTATATTATATTATTATTACATATACCCGTATACTTGTACCCAATTTATTCTTCTTTTAGTTATCAGCCCCAGCAATATAAGCTCTGCTTTTCTCGGATCAAATAGTTTGCAACATCTTTTGATATTGTATTTTTCGCATACTATGAATAAAATGGAATTGAATTTTCTACCCCAAGGGGAGGGGGTTCCCTGTACAAACTTGGCGTATAGGTCCGTAAATTCAGGTTCTCGATTTTCAGAATTTGGTATCGGTTAGAATAGAAATGGTCAAGGTCACAATTTCAGTATCATTTATGGGTGTTTTACGGGTGTGTATTTAGCCTGCCTGCACGCCTCGATATTACGTTTGATGCTACGCCTAGGCTAGGTATGTGTATTCTGATTATTGAATTTGAAAGTCAACACTATTAGTGTTTGCTGGCTGTATATGCAAGAATTCCTTCGCATGAGAAACTTAACTTGCTATCTTTGCGTTAGTTTGACGTGGAATCGATCAATCAAGACTCTAGTCCTTCCATTTCCATTTCCAATCAGTTCTTTTCTCTTTCTATCCTCCGGAGTGTCAGTGATTTTACATTAAAACTAAGTGTTAGATCTACGTATTCGCAGCCAATAATTTCGGCTTCGTTACATTTGATTTCAGTTTTTTCCCTATTAATGCCAGCTTTTAGTTGGATTATTTTTGGAGAATACCACTTACCCCTCAAACAGTCAGCTACAAACTGGCTGGTTTTGTCCCATAGCAAAGGGTAGTCCCCCGGAATTCTTTTTGACCCTCCCACCGCTCCATATTATCAGTGAAAACAAGGCAGGTTGTAGTTTGTTTTCAATCAGGCCCCAAACTGCTTAGCGCTGGGACAAATTCTCAGTGCAAAGTCTCACTTCTGTCATTTTTTATGAGTCAACATTTTATTCCATATTTTTAATTGAAATATGATACACAAACAGAGAGACTTTCAGAACGTCATTAATTCTAATGTTGACGTGTTTATTTTCTGTTTGGTGTTTACTTTACGGAAATATTGATTTCAAAGTTTACAAATATTGGATTTTATTGGGCTTCCGGTCGTCCAATTTTCAGGGTCCAACAGGGGTTTTGGGTATCACGGTATCATCACTGTTTTCATCAGGTATTAAAGGTATTTGAGGTATTAAAGGTTTTAATTTCACTCAATTTGGGTGTCGAGTATTACCAAAGCAAATATTTATAAAAGTTCATTTTGGATATCAGGATACAAATTAATTGTGACTATAATTTTGGTATCTGGGTAACATTCATTTTACCCCCCCCCCCCCTCCTGCCGGACCCTGAATTTTATCGTCTGTCTTTTTTAGACATTTGGTTCTATGGTTAAATTCACTGTTTTAAGAATGACTCCTGTATAGAGTTAATAAAATCGATTTGCCAATCTATGATTAGCTTTGAACAGGCGTCACCTGAGATATGTAAGCTATTCAAACTCGTTTGCTCAGGCACAGCAGCTGTACACATCAGCTTGTGACGCAAGCTATAAGCTACTTGTTCGAAAAGTTTAATATTTCGAAAAAGAATTCAATAGGTGTATGCACATTCAATCGATTGGTCCAAAATGCAGTGTTTTCTGCAAATTGCATTTTTGCTTGGAGCAGTGTTGAGTTTTACCAAATCAAAAGGTGAGATAACTTTCATTCTTTGTTTGCAGCCGCCAAATCAAGAACATTACTTACCTACAGGAAATATTTTTGAAGCTTTGTAATCGTTTTCTTTGTGATGATCTTGTAACTTCAAAATGCAGTTTTGTCTTCAATTATTTTGCCGTCGCACTCGCATCGAGTAATACTCAATGGATATCACAAACGCAACTAAAATTCTCTTTGATTTAAAACTTCCTGAACTGCCACAAAAATGCTTTTTATCTCTTATCTTTTATATAATTTTGCAAAAATGGTTTCTGATCATGCAAAAATGAGGGAGCTAATGGTGATCAAATTATAATCTTAGAAATTTCTGAATGTTTCGACAGAAATTTTGTGCTGTATGTAATGTATTCTATAGTAAAGCATAGTATTCTGTATTATATATGGTGTTCATTAACCTATGGATACTGTTTGTTGTGGAATGGTCGAATAGTAGATTGCACTCATTTTTTTTTTAAAACCGCTTATAAGAATCTATAGCAGCCTCTAACAGAAAACTAAGAAACTCTACTAGAAAGAATAAGAGGTCAATCCTCAGTTAAGAAACTTTTTCTAGTTGTTAAATCAACATTATATTTTTGTCATAATTTTGCAAAATCTTTATAATATAAATGGGACATCGAAGCATAGCGCCAAATTGATCACATGAAATTGGTTGGTTGAGGCTATTCTTTGCTGAATTATTTGGTCTTGTTCTGTAGGTTTTTTTTGTAACTTCTCTGGTCTCTATCAACATTCAGGGGTTCTCAATGAATTATGGTAAATTGTAAAAATCAGTTTATGGAAAATTAAAAAACTCTGTAAGAAACTTTTGCAGTACAGATTGTGCCCAACATTGAGAAACCTTACTATACAAAGCCCAGAGCCAATTTTCCCAGAGCCAATTTTGTAGTGGCTTTGCTTTTTCGTTATTGTTATAATTGTGCAATAGAAAATTTAACTTCTCGTTTGTTTGCTAATAAATACGAAAACATTCAAAAAAGAAGTCAGGGAAACAGTAAAAAAATTTCACTTTATGACAAAAATATTTTTTCTTCAGTTTGCAATGGTACGATTGGTGTTGGAGATAGCAGTATTATAAAGGACGATGCATTTGTCGCTTCTTCGCATGATGGGTACGTTTTATTAATTTTAGTTTTTGTGTTTTTTACAACTAGAAACGAAACTTATTGTGTGCGAAAATTAAACGTAACAGAGGAGCCAAGAGCATAATTTTTGTAAGAAATTCGAAGACTGAAAGAAGTAATTGTGTAAATACAAATGAGCACGATTCCAACCAACCAACAAAACAAACTTTGCAAATGGCAAGGGAAACTTTGAATTAGGAAATTTTTTGAAGATCATTACACATATAAACAAAATTACCGGTTCTTATTAAAAGGTAACTTTTGAACACAGTCAATTGAATATGCTTTGAACCAGCGTCGTGAGAGGTTTTGGGTGTTTGTGTGGGATGAAATTCAAGCATTGTACTTTCTTTGTTTCAAAATGCTGTAATGAAATAAGAATTCATCCGACAAAGACTGAAAATCTATAATTTGTGGACAACATTTTCGCAAAAGGTCATGCTCGCTCCCTTTGCTCCCCGGCAATGACCCCCCTGCTTTGTACCAATGTGTAAATGTAATAATAATTAGTTTTACGTCTGCCTTTCATAATTTGATCTCAGAGAAATCTTGAAGATGTGAAGGTCTTTCGACTTACGACAACAAGTTCTTGTATAGAGTGTCCCAAAAAAGATGGTGGCACTTTGACAGTGTTTGACGACACAGATTCTGCTTTAAAATTTCTAATATTCATAACTAGTAATATTGAATAGTCAACTTACAATTTGGTACTTGACTCTTCACAGTTGATGCCTTGGGTACCGAGATAAAACCACAGCCCTTAATTAAAACGGCCTAACCTACACGCTGGGAAACAGTTGAATTTTATGCGTTTAAATTTAACGATGCAAATTAGTGATGCAAATACAGTAAGACCCGACAATTAAGAACCAAATTATGAAAAAGATCTAGGCTCCATTTCTAAAAAAAAACAACACGAAAACAATTAAAACTATTTTGAAAATTATTTTCATTTTTATTCAAATTTGAGAATAAAGAAGGATCTTCTTGTTAAACTTTCACTGTGTGTTGCTTAGCCTGTTTAGATGGAGAATTCAATGGAATCTCAGCTGTCCTAGCACTGCATTTTCTGAGCAAGTAGCAAATCACAACTTTGTCTCCTGAACTTTATGTATTTCTTGCTGACTGAGGCCCCGGTAAACAAGTTGAGAAAATCATAATTTAATCATTAAGCCTAACTGTGTGTTACCTCCTTTTGGGACACCTGTGTTACCTCCTTTTGGGACACCTGTGTTACCTCCTTTTGGGACACCTGTGTTACCTTCTTCCATATTCGAAATCACATCCCGGTCTAAGTGCCTCAGCGTTTCTTGTCCCGGTGAATTCACCGGTTGGAAAAATGCCCTCGGACTGTTTCAACATATCCCCGACAAAAACTGCGTTCCCCGCCAGAAATCATACCACAATGAATGATAAAGAAGGAACATTTCCCTCAGGTGGCTTTCTGCTTTGCCACCGGGTCACTTAAGGTTACTGTACCCCATTGTGAGAAGGTTTTCAAAAATAATTTTTCTGTGGTCGGTTTTTAGATAAACCCTGAAAATTTACTTATCGTTCAGTGCTGAATTATAAGGTAAATCCAGAAAAAATAAATTAAATTAAAAATTGGACACCCTTGTGAAAACAGCTTTGTGTACCTCACCTCTTGCTTTGCAACCAAACCGAAGTGTTCGTGAAAGACTAAAGGTCATGAACAACAAAACTTTGTCAGGGAATTTTGATGTATTGTGAAATCTTGGAATAACCAACATTTAAATTTATGTTAATGGTTTCTAAAGTCTTTTCTTATTTTAATACCTTGTAAAAGTCGGACGGTTGAATTTGGCAAAAATCCTGACGTACTTTCGAAGTACAATGCTTTGTGACCCTGTGTGGGAAATTTCAATGAAATTCATTGGTCCGTTAGGTACGCAAAGCTTTTTGGACACTAACTGGGGTCTACAAATCCTGTTCTGAGAAATAAGGCTTACTAAAAATGGTGATAAAATGGCCGGAAAAACGATTAGCTATCTAAATAAGATAGTTATCCAAGTTACCCAAATAAGAACAACCAGAAGTCAAGCAAAACGTGCGCCTGTTTGAAAAAATCCTCAAGTACGACTTAGTGTGTCAACAAATCAACAGAATCGAAAGGAAACCCAATGTCCAGGCCTAAAAAATGATTAGATTCCAATTGCTAAAGTATGCACGTAACATTTAAGGTCAAGCGAGCCTGGTTTTATTTCGTTAAGTCCTTTCACTGCAATTTTTCAGAATGGAAATTTTTTCTATTTAAAAGCTTAAAACTTTATTTAAAACATGTGAACTGCAAAATTTAGTCCAATGACTGAACTAACGAAATATGATAACAACCTATTTTTTTTCGTTACCTCGGAGAGCATCTTTTGTGACGTGAAATTTGCCAAATTTTTTGTCCACAATCGTGTTGATTTTTTCATTGTCAACCAATGCTTTTAGTTGCAACATAGGACTCTAAATTCAATAAAATTAAAATATATTTGTTTTTCCTGCAGTTATAATATATTTTCAACACGCCCGTTGAGTCTTTTTTTAAAGGGTGGATCATACGCACTGAAGGGGAGGGGGCAAACCAAAATCTTACATAGAATGTTATTGTTCTTTTGCGTACAAAGGAGGAGGGGCTATTAAACAATACCCAAGATCAATACGTAACAAATACATACATCATATTTCAAATTGAGCATGAACAAATCCAGAGTCCAGAAAAATGATCAACTTTCCTTCGACTGTCAAGTTTGATCTTTAGAAACCTTTCTCATTAAACAATGAAAAATATGTGTGGTTTGGGTGTGGCACATAATTTTCCATTGTTTCAGTTAACCTTCCTCCTCCGGTCAGTAAACCTTTTTCCGGTCAGTAAACCTTCGTCCGGTTAGTAAGCCTTTCCCCGGTCAGTAAACCTTCCTCCGGTCAGTAAGCCTTTCTCCGGTCAGTGACCCTTTCTCCGGTCAGTAAACCTTTCTTCGGTCAGTAAACATTCCTACTGTCAGTAAGCCTTTCTCCGGTCAGTAAGCCTTTCTCCGGCCAGTGAACCTTCCTCCGGTCAGTGACGGTGCAACCGTTATGTTTTCCAGACTATAAACAAACATACTTTATATGTCAAAGAAATAATTGTAACATGTTAAACCTTTTAGATAATACTTCAGGTAGTTATTCAAATTGTTTTGAATGACTGCATAAAATCATAGTTGCAAATTACACCATTTCTCAACTCTTTTAACCCAAACAACCACAGTGACTTAATTTGTATCGAGAGCAGTTTTTTAATTTGTATCGAGAGCAGTTTCTTCATCGATTTATTTACGGGTTTAAGAGAACGAACAAATATAAAGGTGACTGCAGCAAGGGGTTTGAGCAGTCTATAAATAACCACCCAAACAGACCGATTTGTTAGAGATCAGTTTGGAAATATGGCTAGTGCACATGCGTCTGTAGAATTATCTTTAGATTGGTTATCCTTGCATTTATTGAGTCTTTTTAACTGCTAGTCATTTGAAATTTTTAATTGGCTGAAAATGTGTATTTGCACAGCTCTATTGAATTTATTCAGCCATTACAGCTGATACAATATTTTATTTACTTGGTTTCCTGTATACGTGGACACTATATCTTCTTTGTCCTGTCTATTATTCTGGAGGACAAGAAGCGGGATTTTAAAACGAATAAAGGGAATTAAGGAGCCTTTCGACTTTTGTATTTTTAACAGCAATCAGTAACTCTGGTTTTACTGAATCATTACCAGAAATTGGAATTTGCCAAAAAAAATGCCGCTTCACGTTTCCATTGAGGTGCTAAATCTATCCCTACGTGACTCATCCACTGCCCATGCTTCTCGTTGCCTCGTTTCCCGTTTTAAGATTTTCAAGACGTTTAATTTTCTTAATGATCTGGAGTAAAACTTACTCTCCCCTTCTTAATGCCTAATGCCACTAGAATTTGAAAGTCTTCGGATTCAGTTGAACACTTGTAATTTCATCAAATGATTTCTTCAATACGAAAAGAAAATATGTATATTTTTAAATTGTTTTTTTTTCTCAAATCCTGTTTGTGCTCTTATTGATGCTTGGTCTGGTTTTTGTGCCGCTTGCAAAAAATATGACTTGTAGACTTAACTTAAGATTTCTTCGCTGATTAAAGCGATCGAACTGATTTCAATTATGGTGATCTGACCAGCAAATGTTAATTTAGTATTTTATCTGATATAGGTTTGCTTACATTTTGAGATTAACCAGTCATGTTATAGAATTTTCATCACATGATCATATTCAATGAGTTGATTGAAACGGGAGCTGATTGGTGCTGTTTTTTGGAGTCTGCATAGAAGCACATGCTCAATAATACTAGAATATTTTCGGAAATTTTTAGTCTGGTACCCAGGACTGTTTGCAATTTTCGTTTATTGAAATAAAGATTTCAAATTTTAATTTATTATATTTAACTTTTTTTATTTTTGCAGCACGAATCTTCCACATTTTGCAAGACTGAATAAAGACAACGACCAGGCTTGGTGTGCTGATCCAAGGGACAAGACAAGTTTTATCAAAGTAAATTGCTTTTTATTTGTCGCGTTGTCGAGTCTCTTTAGCTAAATTTACGTTTCAAAATGAACTTTTTCCCAACTCCAGAAAGAAAATTAATAATCAATGAGAAACATATAGGTATATGGATGAAATTTAACCAAAACTCCTCAATATACATCGTACAACTTACTGTTTCTACATTGTACATAGTACGTAGTCTGATTTTACATAGTACGACACATACATGAATAAACGAGAGGATAAGAATAAAAGCTGTGAATGGAAATTTGAGTGCAACGTACTATGCACAGAGATGCTGGAATTAGCGGGGGTTGGAAATTAGAATACAATTAAATACATAGGGGAGAGTAAAAACATAAATTCTTTGAGTACGGTTTATAATTGTACAGTAAAAACCCGTGAATAGGAAAGGTTTTCAATTGTGGGACATCTGAATAATGCAATGAAGGATGTATGTTTGGGGGTACAGATTGTGCAATAAAATACATGTATTGAACTTTGTAACTTATTGTATCTTTCCTCCTGGTAGTTTTAAGGCCCTACTAGGGGTTCTGGAGAGTAAAGCGACTTAAAATATTTGCGGATGGGAACAGGGAACATTCTAATGGGGATCAAGGGACACAATGAAAGCGTTTTTCGAGTTTCAGGGAACTTACCGGATAACTTTTAAAGAGTCATTGTTCTTTCTGAGGATAAAAAAATTGTTCTTACATAAGGGTTTATACTATATTGGTTCGGAAAATTCTGTAAAGGTAATTAATGGGGTGGGGGTTTTTAATGAGAATGTCCTGAGTGGAAAATTTCAAAGAAAATAATTTGCCGGGGACCGATAGATACAAAGATGGATATACATATTCTATAAAAGATACATGCTATGCTAGGTTACTTTTTATGCTAACTTTAGAAAAGAAAGTATAACTTCCGGAATATAGCATTAAGTTAAGTTTCAGGTTAATAAATTATTTTGAAATTTTGTTTATATTTTTGTTAGGTTGTGTAATTGAGTTTCAAAATCTAGCATTGATTGAATCTAGATATTTCATTATCTTCATGTTTTACCAGTGGCGGATTCAGACTGGTGCTTGCGATGCTTGAGCATCAGTCAGAATTTTAAAGACAAAGATAATTTCAAAAGACAAATTCCATTGTAATCGATAATTTAGTCCATTCAAAATGCAAAACTTTCATGCAAAAAAGTTCTAATCTTTGAGTGAAAACGTCTCACATTCAAAAACATTTTGTCTGGCGCCTTGAGTCCATAAAATATAAAAGTGGATCATCAAAGGAGTTTTGGCGGGAGCATAAGTCAGTTTCAAAAAAACAGTTCAAAGCCAATCACTATCTTCTATTCCTGATGCTTGATTTGGCGGGAGCATCAGTC
>JAYJMH010031022.1:0-17068 GCA_036873815.1 Phacellophora camtschatica
TGCTCAATACATATAAGTAGAGCGTAGTATACATAGAATAAAAAAAATCAAACAACTATATTCATCTCTACAAGCCTACATCATTAATCAATTCCATATGGAGTGAATTTAATGGAACAGTTTCTTAATTTAATGGAACAGTTTCCTATATCAGCGTTCAGTAGTGATTTAGCTAATGATTAATTGATGACGCACTAGTTTCAAAGCGATTATTACTCGAGAACAAAGCATTACTCTATCAACTGGAAAACGAAAACAAACAATGTTGCGGAGAAGATGTTTTCATTTTCCAGTTGAAAGAGTTTCGCTTTGTTTAATTGACACACTAGTTTCAAAGCGGTTACTACTCGAGAACAAAACAAAACTCTCTCAACTGGAAAACGAAAACAAACAATGTTGCCGAGGAGATTTTTTCATTTTCCAATTGAAAGAGTTTCTCTTTGTTCTCGAGGGATAATCGCTTTGAAACCAGTGTGTCAATTTCAGTGTTGTTACAAAATTCGCCTTTGTTAATCAGATATCAGCTATACTCAACTTACCAATACAAGCCTTGCCATCTATTGACGGTGTAAATCCAAAGTCACATTGGCATCGGTATGTTCCTTTGCCATTTAAACATTTTCCGTGCATGCAAATATCGGGATTTTGACATTCGTCAACATCTAGCAGTATAAAGAACAAATGGTCAATTAATAAGTTTTTAAGTTATATAAAGTCAATGGACGTTTTGCAGAAAACAAAGTATTGCAGAAAACAAAGGCAGATTTTGTAACAAAAGTGAAATCGATACTCCAATTTCAAAGCCATTAGCCATCGAAGACAAGGCGAATTCATTCAAGCAAAAAATCAAAACAAGCAAAGTCATATTTTGATTTTCTGCTCGAGAGAATTCGCTTTGTCTTGAATGGCCAATCGCTTTGAAATAGGTGTCAATTTCACTATTGTTACAAAATCTGCCCTTGTTTTTGCAAAACACATTATTGAAATTGAACAAAAACAAAACAAAACAAAAGTAAATACACTAAGGCCATGCATTTAATAAATCACCGATCAGAAAATTCTGAAACTTCTAGGCTCATTTTCTCAGGAGAACAAGAAGAAAACAATATATATTATTTTGCAAAGATTATGTCTTAATCCAATTTCTTTAGGGCCTTGCTGTATTATATTTGTTCATTTCCTTAACCATTTCACGCCCGGATTTTTTTCTGTTAAACAGGCAACTCCTATGTAAGCTTTATTTTGCAGGGGGTATCACGTGTCAACCAATTTAATTTATATGATAAACTTACGTTGAAAGTTCTTCCCACATTTGCCTCCTGAATATATTACGCTGTTTGTCAATGGGCTATATGGACCTTCCTAGGGTGAAAGGGCTGAATGGGAAAAATACTGAATAACAGACATCGCGCACAAAAACGAAGCGAAAAATCAATTACCTACCTAGGCAAGCCTTGTTATTTCTGGTGGAGACAAATCCGTTATTACAGAGACATTTGTATGTTCCGTGCATGTTGGAACATCTGCCATTTTCGCACATTCCACTTTCCGAGCACTCGTCTTTGTCTGGAAGTAAAAATGATTATTAAATCAAGTCAATGACGTCGAATTACATACAATGACATTATATAGGTTTTATTCGTTTTTTCTGTTTGTTTGTTTGTTTGTTCGTTTGTGCAATTTTAGTTAAAAAATGAATGCTTACGGTCAAATCCTTTATTTATATTAAAACTTTGGATCTCAAAATAATCACTGTTAGGTGTGTGAAATTTTGTGGGTAGACTAACTTTGGCACGATAAATTCGATTCTATGGTCGATTCTAGGTGCGTATGGTGGAGCATTGAAGAAATTCCATAATGGCGGGCACAACTCGAATTGGTGTATTGTAACATCACAACAAGAAAACAAGGTGCTATATGCGACACATAGACAAATTGAACAAAGCGTAATGTACAACACAACACAAAAAAATATCACATATATTTATAGATATTTATAGATATTTATAAGCATCAAATAAAGTTACTTCTAACGTCACCAAGTTACGGTAAAAAATATTCGTTTCTTACTTGATTGAATTAATAACAATTAATGTTTGATTTGACAGACTTTTAATCGTGGTAAATTGTTGATGTAATATGAAAAGATTAACATTATCTACTCACCAATGCAAGTTCGTTGGTCTGCAGCCAAATGAAAACCTTTTTCACAAGTGCATTTGTAGCTTCCTTGAGTATTCTCACAAATGCCACCTTTGCACATTATGTTTTTAATTTTGCATTCATCAATATCTGAAAAAGTGTAAAGTTTCATGCTTATATAACATTTTGCACAATTCGTCAAAATTTTGATGCTAACAGCCCTGACCATTAAGCAACAAAACGATACAAAAAAAGGAAATTAAAATGAGTAGACTTGCTACTCGTTACTGTTCAGATAATAACTCGACATATGAAAGTATGTAGCATGGTCAATTGATAATAACTCGATATATCAAAGTTACAATTACCTTTGCATCCACCATCTTCCTCTTTGAAACCGTTATTACAAGTACAAGAATATGAACCAGGCAAGTTTCGGCATCTTCCATTTGCACATGTTCCAGGAGTTTCGCATTCATCAATGTCTGAAAAATATGACAACGGGTGAACAAAACAAAAAAATTACCAGATATAAAAACAACCTAAATCTCAAAGCATTGTCATTTCCTTCAATAATGGACCATTTCGGAGGTCACGGCCGTGCTTTGTATAGCTGTCGATATCCCGTCGAAAAATTATAAAAACTCTGCAAAGAATCGTCTTCTATTCATATTTAGATACTTCGATTTAGGTAAGAATTTTCTAAACAGTAATCATGTTTTTAAACTTTATTTTCATGTATTTACTCCTTGTTCTTTACAAAGACACGGGTAGCTAATACGGAAGCATTCCTAATTTGTCTTCATAAATAATCCATACCAAATACATACATATATAAAATAGCACATACATACCTTTGCACCTAGGCTCAGCACCAATCATATCTTCGTATCCTTTGCTGCAATCACACTTAAAAGTACCTTTTGTGTTTCGGCATCGACCATTGCCGCAAATACCAGTAAATGTTGCACATTCATCCCTATCTATACAAGAAAACAAAAAAACAAAATTAAAATCCCTGCAGTACATTGTTCGCTGGTCATTTTCAGCTTCACAACGTTAACTGTCAATCAAGGAAGTCAACTGTCAATCAGAAAGTTAACTGTCAAGTATTTCTTATGCATTTCTCAAGTTTAAATATACATATACACTGGAGTGTACCAAAAAATGTCCACTTTTTAAAATATTTCATGAATGAGCTTAATTTTGTTTTCATGCTAATTTTGATATAAGAGGCTTCAATTTAAACCTTAATGGCCAAAATCCAACAAGTAATCTCTGATTTATACTATAGTAAAGAAAACACTAATGATTTTCTCAAAGCAATAATGTAATATTTTCAGCAAATTGAAGCAGCAGCAGACATCCTCTACTTTCAATTTCGTTGAGTAGAGCTCAGTGGTTATTGTGTAGATTTTCACAAACAAGGTATTAAACTATAAACTAACGCCTCTCGTGTCAAATTCAAGCAAAAACAGAATTAATCACGCTAAAACGTCTTCACAGCAGCTTCGCAAACATGAGGATATCTTTTAGGCCAGCCGGTGTTATTTTTTCTTTTAACTTACCAATACAAGTGTTCTTATCTTTTCTTTGAAAGCCTGCTTTACACGTGCACATGTATCCCTCTTTCAAATCTGTGCATCTGCCATTTTCACAAATTTCTTCTCCTTGTACTTCACATTCATCCAAGGGGACTGTAAACAAATAAAACAAGTTTTTTCAGTCAGGAATAATCTTCCTTCTTTAAATGTGCTTGATTTTCTAAAATCGAAACGTCGAAAAGTCGAAACACTGTCCAAAAACAAGCCTTTACACACGAATAGTATGATCAAAGTTTGTTAATCCTTCAGACATTCACTAATAACTTTTTCCGTTGTAATCATTCAAACTCTTTTAAACTTTCGTAAAACTATATACCAACGTAATCTACAGTAAGGCCCCAACAATTACAAAACAACTAATACAAACGTCTAGGCTCATTTTCTCAGAAGAGCAATAGAAAATATTTGTAAACAATAATAAGATTCAATCTGAAAAATCAGTTTCTTTTGTGCGGGGCTTTAATGTGGCACAATTGCTTCATGAACCTAAACTGAAACAAAACTGTGTCCAAGTTGAAATAGTGCATTCAAGCAAAAGAAGTAAATTTAAATTAAACTACAAACTAAATTTTTAAAAATGATCACTTACATGTGACAACATCAGTACCAATTTGTCCAATGTCCGTCATACACAGCCGTGTGTATGAAACTAAAGAAACAACAACAAAACTTGAATGTGATATTAGTTCAACTTCGAAGCAAATACTTTTTCAACTTCGAAGCAAATACTTTTTCATCCTCGTAATATATTTTATCTTTGTATAAATACTGGCAAAGAATGTATTACATAATAAACAACAGATCAGAGCTAAACCTGAAACATTCGCCCCATAATAAAAATATCCAGATGTGATATGTCCTATTGGTCGCATTAAAATAAAAATCATTTTAAAAATTTAAAAACATTCAATTGTGAAACAAGCTTTCTTAGCAAATACAACTTCCTGCTAAATGTAAAATCATACGATAGTTGATCAATCAATCATTTGATCATTGATGATATCTATTGGAAAACAATGATTAGTTACGCACCAGTGCCTTTCACTGGACATGCATCACAAGAGTCTCCATGAGCTGCACCTCCAATAACACAGCAACACATAGATTTGGCAATCTTGGTTCTTCCACCTCGACTGCACCTGCCTGCCTCCCTCTTAAGATAACAAGTTCCTGAAAAATACAAATTCTTTTTATCATCTTTTGAATTTGTCTTAAATACAATTAACACACGAAAACAACGAGAAAAATAAATATATATTTCGTATCCAAGTATCCAACAACATTTGTGTCTTGAAACCTATATAAAAACAAATATATATATGTATACCTAGTTATTGCATATTAAATCATTTCTTTCGATGAGTTGAAAATAAACTTCATACCGGGTGACTTAAAAACTGTTTCATTATTAGTTAAGCTGCGATGAAAGAGGATTAGTTTTTATAGTCGATGTTGATGTTAGAGGCTTCAACTTTAAGTTTGCTACCTTGTTTACCGAAATCTACTACGTAATCCCTGAGATATATATACTAAAGAAAATTCAACATTAATGGCCTTCTTAAAACCATGATATATTTTCAGCAAATTGCAGTAGCATATATCCTCAATTTTTGGTTCTATTGAGTATAACTCAATGATTATTGGGTAGATTTTGGCAAGCAAGGTACCAAACTATAAATTTATGCCTCTTGTATTAAATCCAAGTAAAAATAATTATCAAGGCTAAGGCTCCTCCGTAGCAGTTTTGCAAACGGGGGACATTTTTAGGGACATTTTTGACAACGGTAACATAATTACCATCATTGGAGAATGCTGGTTTAGTAACAAGAGCCCCAGATTTGTCAGTGACTGCATTTCCATCTTTATCAGTAGCAACATTATCGATCACTTTAGTGACAACGTTTCCCTTAGAATCGGTTACCACATTTCCGTCTTTGTCCGTAACAGCCTTAAATCCAGGTTTCAGAGTTATCGGTTTGCCATCTTTGTCAGTGATAACTTTACCATCTTTGTCTGTGACATGTATTGGCTTCGTTATCACATTGCCATCTTTGTCGGTTACAACATTACCGTCTTTATCGGTGACAGCTTCAAACCCTGGTTTAACAGTGACCGGATTCCCGTCTTTGTCTGTGATTACTTTACCATCCTTGTCTGTTACAACATTTGTTGTTGGTCCAACGACAGTTCCACCTTCGCCTTCTCTTACACACAGTGCCACGTATGCAGCTTAAGAAAAAAAACACAATTAATTATTCACTTCAAGATCAAGATTTCTGACATTTCTAGATTTCTGGGGAGATAACAGGCAAGCAAACATAGCTAAATGAATATAAAACGAATTTCTGATCATTTGAAAAACATGGCAAACCCCAAAACATATGCGTTTCACTTTAAAAAAATCTATCATTGGTATATGCTATATTAAATTCTTCATTGAAAATTCCTTGACTAAAAATTTATTATACTTATATCGTTCGTTAAGTGTATGATTTAGTTGTTAGTCGTCAAATTGTCCTGTTATGTTGTTTTAAGGTCAAATTGTCCCCGTCAATTGGGTCGCATAGCGTTCAAAACTAATGCAAAATATTTGTATTCCTATAAATAAAAATTCATTCATTCATTTACTCACTGATTCATTCATTCGTAAATTAGCATCATAAAATTCAAAGCAAAAATTGTTTTATGTCTTTAACAAAAAACAAAAATGCATTAAGAATTGATAACAGCTTTAAAGAATTCAATAATCCCACTTAATGGACGTATTGACTAGTTCAAAGTTTCATCTCGAATCAATCCTGAGTCGTGATATTTCAAAACCGCAACACTGTAGACATGATCCTGCGCCCAAATAAAATGACATAAACATGCTTCAACTTACATGTAGCCACACTAGGGCACTGTTCACATTTATCACCAAAAGCTTTACCAATGTTTTGACAACAACACTTCTTCTTAGTGACTTGTAATCTAAATGGTCTGACGCACACACCCCTTCGCTTTTCCTCATAACAATTGCCAACAGCAGTGGTAGCTACAAATATAATTATAAAAATAATTTCAGAAAATAACTTCGTCATACAAGCAAACTTCTTTCGTCAGATTAAAACTTCCAAACAATATTCAAAAATCGGTTTCCAAATTTCAGAAATAGATATGTAGGTACTTTAGAACGTTTCAAAAACGTAATATGCACAAACAAATATATAATATATATATATTGTATATTTCACGCTATACAGCGATCATCAGACAACTGTTGATCGCTGTATAGCGTGAAACTCTGAGTAACAACACAGAATGTAGTCTGTCTTCTTGTCTCAATCCTGTTATAATTCGCTCTGCCCACATGGCATTGAGAACTGTTTTAACCAGTAAAGACACATACAACCTTTTGTGATATAATATATATGTGTGCACTTACTTGTTTTAACACATTTAGTTTTGTCCTTATTCAACACAGCTCCTGAACCACAACCAGAACAGACATATCCTCCATCTAAGTTTTCACACTTGCCACCAAATCCACAAATTTGAGAATTTTTGGTACATTCATTAATATCTGAAACAAATATATTATATAAAAACTATTCAATACCTAGCAAGCAATGTCAAAATTAAAAGGCAATTCTGTGAGATCAGCTAAAAACACATCAAGTGTTGACTACAGTCTGACTGATAACTGTCTGTAAAATGTTGTATCTCTATATAGAGTAGCAAGCTAGTCTTCAACGCATGCATTCTATCACGCATTGGCATATCAGTTTTCAGTGCATGTCTGTGATTCAGTATTGCACACGTGGAATTTTGCTCAAGAAATAAACTGTGAGTGACTACAATAAAAGCTTTATGTCACCCGCCCCATCTCCTCAAAGAGTAATCTCTATCAAGTCCTCGTTTGAGTTGCGAAATTCAAATTTAACTAAATAGTTTGATTTTGCTTCCGACTTTTAATAGTATCAATTTGTTTGTTATTGTACCCAACCAAGATGAAATAAATGTTATATTCATGTTATGTAAGCGGCCTAAGCTAGTTATGCATCAGCTTTTCTTGTGTTGCATAGAATACAAGTATTTTAACCTAGATATTGTATTTAAAAAGTTTAAAAACAGTTTTAAATAAATATAAAGATAATCACATTATTGAAAAGTACTAATCATTATTTATAGCAACGATTAACGATTAACATGATCACTAGATTGATCCAATTATAATCAAATTATTTACCAGAGTTTATATAATCTTGATTTGCTATCTAGCTTATATCGTGCATCCATTGTTACTGTTACATTTCTATTTTGTATTTTCATTTCATTTTGGGGCTCAAATTAAATAAGCAATGTTTTGCATGGGTTGCGTAGAATGCATATTTTTATATAATCATTGAAATTGTATTCCACAAATAAAATTTAATTGATTATTCTATAAATAAATTTATTGATTGATTGATTGGAATATATTTAGAAATCAATTTTAAAAGTTTCATACCTAGACATCTATGTTTGTCTGCATCAAAAACTCTTCCACTACCACAGTCACATCTGTAACTTCCTTTTGTGTTGACACAAGTACCACCAGCACATATATTTGGAATCATTATACATTCGTTGGCATCTGAAAGATAGATCTAACATAGTAGTACAGAAGCTTTTCCAGAAAGTACCAAGTAACGCCAAAACGTTTTTCTAATTACTTTCAGCGTTATTCTATTTCACAAACCCCAATTAACCCTACAGTATAATGATCGTGCAAGATCTACTGGGTTACTCAGATAAATGTTCAAATATTTTAAAAATCATATATATATATATACATATTTGATCTTAATTTAAAAATTTGAAGTTAATTATTTTGGAGTCGTGTAGAAGAAAGGTCAAATCGTTCGTCTCGATATTCAACATCGTCAGGTACTAGCTTATAAAAACTATAAGCAATGTTTGTAAAAACGGACGACAATTTGTAATAAATGTTAAATAAAAAACAATTTCTAAAAATAAGCTAAAAAAGGTCGAAAAATGTTATACCTTCACATTTCTTTTTTTTTATGTTAGGAATATGACCAAGAGGACAACCTGCAAAAAACAAAAACGAGTTCAATCCATCAAACTGAAATTGCTTAAAGATGTAAAAAATGTTGTAAAAAATTACGTAAACAAAATGTTTAATTATTTAATGTCGGATTGAAATCCTCACCAGAGTTTAAATTTTGAAACTAATTACAGAGTTATAAAGCTTTCAAACGGAAAATACTATCAAGCGTATTGACATGGTGATTAGTGACGTAATATAAAAGTTATGAATTTAAAATCGCGTGTCTATCACATAATTGAATAAATTAGTTTATAATATAAATCGCGATAACCTGACTGCACTGATAAAAAACTAGAGTCACATTTAAAATGGACAGAAATCTCATTCGATAAATAATCCTCCCAACAGCCTCCTAACCAAATTTCAAAGTAACGTCATTTTTATCAACAATGAATCACGACGTGTTGATTACAATAATTTCAAAAGTACGACACTGTGCTAAAAGAACGGAAAAGCTCAAGCGTTGTATTTTCAAAATATTCTAAGACGATGTCGTACTTTAAAATGATGTACTCGGTTACTGAAAACGATGTACCACAAGCAAGACATGTTGTTTAACATTGAATTACGTGGTTCTTGTAAGAATCATAAAATAAAGTGTATGTTACTTACCTAAATTGCTAGGACATCGTTTGCATGGAACACCCCA
This sequence comes from Phacellophora camtschatica, assembly GCA_036873815.1. NCBI lineage: Eukaryota > Metazoa > Cnidaria > Scyphozoa > Semaeostomeae > Ulmaridae > Phacellophora > Phacellophora camtschatica. The sequence continues at coordinate 9,488 of JAYJMH010031022.1, forward strand.
TGCCTTTCCAACCGTTGCACAACATGCAACTTTAGTACATTTAACTCCAAGCAATCGGTTTTTGCACAACATGTTCTCAATTTTGGTAAAACATTCACCCAGTCTGTAATCTAAAATTAAAAACAATCATATACAACCAGGTCTTCTCAAATCGATTTAAATAAAGATAGGTAAACCCAGCAGTGATTCGTGAAAAGACGCTGGATTAAGCTTTACAATATAGAAAAAAAATGTATAATTTAAGAAAAAAAGATATAAAATAGCAACATTATGTACTCCTCCACAAGGATTAGACTATTTTTAATTTCACAGAGAGTAAATCCCTGCAGATCAAATGTTGTGTCACGCCCGCAATGCATCATAGTTTGGGGGGAAATGCGGCTAAATGACTAAAGTAAATTACCAGCCAACATAATCTCGTAGAATACGCTTTGTGAATCAAAAACGAAGTTTAACTATTCTATTGCATTCTTGCTTCTGTTTCGAAAGGTTCTACTTTTGTGATTGTAATTGAAATTTAATAATATTTATTTAGTCTTGCTTCGCGGTTTTCATTTTCATGGAATTCAGGAAGAAATTCAGGAAGCTCTTTACCATCACAGTACACACAATCCATTATTTTTAAAATTTTTAAATTGTATAAAAAAGTTTACGAGCTATAAAGTTTACACGCTATTTTCATAAGGACAACCTTTAGACACCAGGCTTGGGTCATTTTTTTTGTTGCTATTTCAGAAACTACTTACGCTAAAAACAATAACGTATTCAGGCGTTAAGAACTTGACCTGAAACACACGTTAAAACTGTTTTTGAGTGAGGGCAGCAAGATTGTAAAAATCAGTCCAGAAATGAGAACAAACCCAGGCTGAAATCGGAGCTAGCTGTTCATATAAAAGAAACGTGTATAGCGTGTATACGATTTCCGTACTTACCTAGCTCACACCTGGCACCAGAAAAGCCATAACGACAAGCACATCTGTTTGGTGAGATACACCTTCCTTGATTCAAACATCGAAGTCGACACATTGCTAAAATGATAACAAAGCATAATTAAATATCTTTCCTTCTGACAAATTTACTATCTCTAAATTAATACAAAGAAAAATTAAAAAAAACGAAGATACTAGATAAAATACTAGATAAAGAACCCATCACAAAGGAATATGGTTTTATATTTTTGCAACTGATATAGAGTTGGCTTGAAGTATACTGGCAGTGGTGCAGTAGAAAAGTCAGTTTATTTCAATACAGTTCTAATACCACTTTCACACTGATACAGTTAAACCAGCTTTATCTAATCGAGGTTTAATTTCTACCCATCAAATGGTTTCGATCTGTTGGATTCGCCAATTAGAATGCAACATTCGATAACCTAGACTAGTTTAAGCAGGTTTAACTCGCAGTGTGAATGAGGTATAATAATAGGAAATGATTTCAATCATTTTTGTCAATTTTCAAATATATACCGGGTGACTCAAAATGAAGTTGCGGTGTTTAAAAAATCACAAAAATTCGAATTTGTTTTCCGGATACTTCATTTTGGGTCACGCGGTATGTACCGGTCGAGTAAAAAGGCGAGGATTTTGGCGCTCTATATTTTTTCAAAGAAACGGTCAATCAGGTTCATTAAAAGTCCAGTATGTGTCCGAAGGGGTTAAGAGGGAAAATTTATTTGACCAAAGTCGGTAACCAAAGTTGTTACAATACTCATTTGCAAAATTCTTGAAATCAGAGTAAAACTTTGACCAAGACTGGTCAACTTCAGCCTTGCAGTAATTGTGAGTGCAGGTGTAGCCTCGTGGGATATAAAATATTAGTCAATTAGTAGCGAGTTTTTATTGTGTATATATAAGAAACTGACAAATCCCACGACTCATCGCATACTCACGCCTCTCGCAACTTCGACCACTGAATCCTCTTCGACAATTGCAACCGAAACCGGAACAACGACCGCCGTTACGGCATGAAATTCGACAACGGCCGCTACCACGCTGACCACCTTCAAATAAAATAAAATAAATGTTACCCCTAGATACGTATTTTAGTATGAAAGTATAGAATAGAGAGTATGAAAAATTAAAATGACTTCGAATGGATATTAATACGGATTTTTATATTTTTGCTGTAGGCTACCTTCTTTAAAAGAATTAAATGAATTTAATTTAATTTAATTTAAAATTAATTAAATTAAATTTCATTAAATTAAATTAAATTAAATTTTTAATTAAATTAAATTAAATTTTTAATTAAAATAAATTTTAAATTTAAATTGAATTAAATTAAATTCATTTAATTCTTTTAAAGAAGGTATTAAATTAAATTAAATTTCAATTCATTTAATTCTTTTAAAGAAGGTAGCCTACAGCAAAAATATAAAAATCCGTATTAACATCCATTCGAAGTCATTTTAATTTTTCATACTCTCTATTCTACTGCTTTCTTGAAACTAATCATTCAAAAAATTAAATGATAGTCCAACCAAAACACTTTTTGACTGGCACAAATCAATCCCGGGTAGTGTAAACATTATTAACTCAGATTCGCCCCGGTGTGAACGTTATTAACTCAGATTCGCCCCGACTTAACTTCTGCAATTTCTATTAACTGCACAGGAACTGTGCTCAAACCATGGTTGAACCCAGATTCAATACAACAATATTGCTTTGGGAATAAAGGGAGACATGGCATATTGCCAAACAGTGAAAAATGTCATATTTTATGAAGGCAAGTGTAGAAAGAATTTCACATTAATTAAAAAAATTTCAATGTAGTTTATCTTTTGAAGAGATGATCGGTAAATGTTACCCCCTGCTTATTAAAATTTTGATAGGATTTGCCCATTAATTGAAAATAAATCCAAACATAAAAGGGTCAAAATCAACTTTAAAAACAACTTATGTAAAAGTTTAATTTGATTAACTTTGTTATAATTAATGGTTTCTAAATAATATCAAGCAGTAGCATAGATCCATGTGATGTGATCATAGATCCAAGCAAGAATATCTATGATTAAATTCAAGATAATAAAACATCAGAAGTGGCTCACACGATCACACTATATTATTAAAGGTTCTCTTTTATCCATGATTCTTTGTAAGCACGGGTTTTGCTGTTTAGTTTTCACATGGCTTAAGTTAAGAAAGAAAATGCGCAGCGATACTTGATAATTTGGTAACTTTGAACTATTATGGTCCACGACAACGAATTTCTTGACTACATAATGTTGCTTTTGTTCTGTGCATTTTGCAAATTATCACGACGATTCAAGCAGATTTCAGCATCTACCTTATACGTTTTTTATTATCGCTTTCATAGGCTTTAGCAAATTTATACCCCACCCCCCGCCCCCCTCTTCTACGCTTCTAAAACAACACCTTAATAGTACTTTTTAAGGCATAAGTTCTAAACATCTGCAAACTTAATTTCCAACTTCTAAGATACTGAAATAATTTACCTAAATCCCAGGTTGGAGTTCCTTACGAAGGTGTTCCTCGTACATTTGTCTCAATGGAACATGAAAATGGCCGCCACATGCTAAAAACTTGCGCAATGCATGGCGGTTGTAAAGGGCCCTTTAATAACTAATTAACCGAAAAAGGTCGCAGGGATGACAGTCTTCTGTGAAATGTTATGAATACCGTTGAATCATGGTTGAATGTATGATGAAAGATCTTCACCAAAATGAACGTAAAATGAGCTGATAGAAAGTTGAGATTATACATTCGGTGAGCCTCTTTGAAAACTTACCAAGTCATGGTTTAGATAGAGATAGACAGCCACAAATTGCACTTAAAAGTTTTTTTCAGAGAACGCCCATATGTCCTCTGAAAGCAATTGTACCTATTATCTTTTTTTAAAGACTAGTATTTAACAATTATACCTTGACATAGATAACATGTCTGGCATGTCTAATTTCCTCAGAAGAATAAACAGAAGAATTTGTCTGCGCAGAATTCGTCTGTGTCAAATTTTAGACTGTTGTCGTCTGAGCTAAAGTTCAAGAACTTTTGAATGCTAATAAAATTCCAACGAATAACAGAAATTTCAAGCATTGAATTACATACATTATGCCAAATTTTTCTTCCTAAAAAACCGGTTTTTCAGAAACTAGCCACAAAAAAACTCCACCTTTTACAAAACTTTATTTTTCACATTAAAAATTATTTGTATTATCCAAAAGCATAAATTAGTTGAAACCTGATCTCAGAAGTATGTCGACCCGCTTAAACCAACATCAACTGTTATTTGGTAAAATGGTTTACAAAAAAAGCAATTTCTTTCTGTCCCTAAGAATTCGCAATACAAAAGACAAAAAGTACTGGGTTCTGAGCCAAGTTCTCATAAAAAATGCGTGTAAGACGTACTATGGTGTCTCGGATGTTTGTTACGGTTATGCAATTACTGCCCTCATCGGGTTTTGTCAGTTTTCTTACTTTTTATATTGTAGTTTGTAGCTTGCCGCCATACTTGTGAAAGTAGAGTAATGTCACTATCGCCCTGATTGGTTCACCTCAGGGACAGAGCTTGGCTCCAAGGACTTTTTTGGGGGGGGAGCGGAAAGGTTATTCAGGGAGAGATCTGGCCGACTGTAATGTAGAAACAGTAGCAAAATGGCTAGCAAAATGGCTAGCAAAATGGCCAACTGAGTCTTCTAGAAAGCAGTTGGGGCGGTCACCCCCTGCCCCCCATTGGCTCCGCTCCTGGATCACCTTATTATTTACAATTAGTTCATTCTCTTAAAACAAGTAAACTCATGAAGCAAAAACATTATCGTAAACAAGAAAGTGATTTTTCAAGGAGATGGTTAATTCAGAGCGACGCTACTATAGTGCATTATGGCGAGAAATACAGTTTTAAAACGAAAGGTATATGTTATGAACATGAGCTAATATGGATTAGCTCTTCTGTTCTTTAAAGCAAATCTTGCCAGAACGAGCAAATCTTGCCAGAACGAGAAAGTAACGTTCAGCGTGCAGGGAAACACGCATAACATTAAGAGCCTATATTTTTAAGGGCCAGCCTGGCAATAGATCTTATTTGCGACCCTTAGAAAACATAGCTGGGAGCATAGAAAAAGGGGCATAGGAAAAGGGGCATAGAAAAGGAGGCATAGAAAAGGGGCGAGTTGACTAAACAACTACAAAAATTTAACACTTGCAACATTCACCAATAACTCCTCCACCCCAAAATTTGTTCCTAATTAACTGTCAAATTATGCCTTGTCCAACTTTAACTTTGCAGGGTTTCTAGTGTAATGTTTTGCTTATAAGTTTTAAATGCGCAGAATTTTCCGTGTTCTGACCGTTTTCCGGTAACAGAAGCTTGAATTTCTCTGTCACTCTACGAGGATGTGAGTGTCTTTAACCAAAAAATGATCGAGGATTACTCCCAAAGATAGTCAAAAAGACTTTCAGACATGTCTATAGAAAAGTCCATAAGCAAAACAAAACGATCAGGCGACGCAGAAAGAAGCCTTCCTCTGTGGTCAAAATCTCCACACAAAGGACAAACGTTTGAACACAAGCTCCGCTGTTATATGAAATATGCAAGTAAAGTGGTAAATTTCAAAGTTGCAAATTGTTTCAAAAAGGGCGTGTTTTAACAGTTCGCGATAACAGTTAAGAAATAAAATATATCTGAACATGGGTTGAATGAGTGGTAAACCATTTGAACAGATTTTTGGCCCTAACACACAATTTCACACAATTTAGATCTGACCGAAAATGTAAACAAAACATATGAAAAGAAGCTACCATGATTTGGATAAGAACCAAATACTTGACTGCGAATAAAATATTTTTCTAAACGGATATAGCTGTGAAAAAACTTTCGTGTGTGATCGTTTGCCAAACTCTCGAGTCTTCAGGCTCACAAGCATCAAAAATATCCAACAGCACAGAAACAGCGCAACGTTTAACAAAACAAAAATTCACTGTTATAAACGCCAGTGGGTTTGCAACTGGGCGCACAATGCCTTAATGTGTACAAATAAAACTACCACATGTTTATTATTCGTGTCCTTTTGATATAAAGATAATCTGAATCATGATGATATTACCAAAACACACTAAAGGTCCTAAAACAGCTATTAATGGCGACGAAGCTAAAATCTGATGACTTACGTAAATTTTTTGACAAAAATCTGTAAACAGTAAAATTAGCGTTACATTTTCCGACAGAAGCATATTTTTGATGCTCGGCGAGCCTACCATATTCATCAGAATATTGTCAGTTGCATATTGGCTTAGGCATTTCTTTTTTCGTTTAAAGTAGAACGTTCTGGAATGAGCCTCGAGTACTGAAAATTCTGAAAATTCGTGAATAATAAACTGAAAATTCGTCATCAACGGTATAAAAGTAAAATGTAGCAATTTGGTAAAAACGTAATCACTTAAAATATTAAGGTTTCCTGTGTTACAGCACATATAAACTCTCATTTCTTAGCCTACATAATGGCAATTTTCTCTGAATAATAAACTTTTTACATGAGTAGCTAATCCACCAAAAAACCATTGTGATATTCAAGCATTAACCGTATTAAATCTTTGCTAAATATACATTAAATTGTTTAAATTTATGCGAAAAATTCCAAAGAGCATAATGCCTCAAGCAAAAGATCTCTTAACCTTTGACAAGATCAGCCTGGGTCTTTTCAACATGACATTTTCATGGTCATTGAGGATCTTAATGAATGTAATCAGACTGGCTTTAAAGAATTCTGTCCAGACATCGACATGAAACTCTTTACGCCATTCAAACTACGTTGAAAGAGAAAAATAAACAAAACGATTTACTAACCTCCTTGAACTTGTCCACAAGTTGGTCCAAAAGCATTTCGTCCGCACTGGCAAAGATTTGGACTCCTGCAGATTCCAAAACCGCAGTTGGTTCTGCATACAGCTACAAAAAAACAAATACATAGAAAAAAATTCAAACAAATACACGTTTTTTAAATAAAGAATAAGGACCCTTAACTTTGAGTTGAGGCTGAAAGTTCCTAATTCTGTTCGTTAATTTCGATTAACTTTGTACCCCCCCCCCCCCAATCCTTCTCAAAACCAAAAGAAATTTAATCAAAATAAACAAATATTTAATCTCAGTAACATTTACCATTACCATTTCTTGGGAAAACGTTCACTGCAATAAACAATGTTTTAGGTTGTACCCTTTTGCGAGCACCATACTATACTTGTCAAAGGGTACATCCCAGAAAGTGGGTCTTCGTATCAAACAGTTTTTCTGTACCTCATGCATCATTCAATTTACATGTTTAACTGTGGTGCAAAATATTTACCCCAAAAATAGAAAATTAACACCAACTTCCAAGCAAAGAATGCTTACCTCTGGTGCAGAGGCCATTCCTGTCTGACATCCATCCTGGGCAACATTGTCTTCTGAAACCGGAGCCACAAACATTTGGCCTGCAAATTGAGATATTTTAGGTTAATGAAAATTTATTTTTTGTATATCTATGAATTTCCAGAGAAAATTCAAAAATATAGCCAACATAACATAACATAACATAACATAACATAACATAACATAACATAACATAACATAACATAACATAACATAACATAA